>CAMZMU010000093.1:22474483-22580363 GCA_947311845.1 Poa pratensis
CCCCCCCCCCCCCCCCCCCCCCCCCCCACACACACACACACACACACACCCCACCCCACCCCAAATGCAAGGATCGAAAATCGTTTTTTTGCGTTCCTATATGGTTTGAAGGCCATCTAGTCAAAGTCTAACACGAACTCTAGTGGCTACCTCCGCCAACCATTTTGAAATAATTGGATTATATGAGCGTCATGTGAACGTGTGGCTTCACTTGATGATAGACCACATACAATAATCATGTCGGAAAGCTTCTACTGATATCACTTATAATCATTTACGAAGCTAATGGTGTTTGCTCAAATGCAAACGATTTACATAGAAGCAATACCACTAAGCATATTGCTCCTAAATTGTTTTATCCTCGTGAAATACATAGGTGTATGGTGATAACATTTTGCAAGTCAAATCAGTGACAACCTCATGATATATTCAATATAGGCATTACCAACTTCAACATTTAAAAAATATGTTCACAAATTGGTATACGATGGCTTCAAAATATGCAAGGGTCGGGGAGTATCTTCTCTGAACTACAACACATGCAAACATTATATTGCATCCTTTTTACCTTTATGATTTTCCTCTGAAGGTTCTCATCAAGATTTTTAATGATGTATATCACAGAATTATATGTCATACTCCTATTTCCGCCACCGGAGTTTTTGACGGACGTATACAAGACAATGTTAGTTGTCCTCTAAACTTACCAATGGATTTTTCTCTATAAGTTATCAAAGAGAAAAAATACCATTGTATATTTTACCATTTTCTCCTTATTTTTTCCACTGGGTATAATAGAATTTAAACAACAAATCAAATAATATTCTCTTCATATTTTTCCCACATGATTTTCAGAGGTGTTATTCAAGATGGAATGTACTTGTGAACAAGAAAATTTCAAGATCGACCATGAATATTATATGGAAACACAATATTATTAAAAGGGAGTGTTAGAACTAAAATAACCGCTATCAGCTGCCTATTTAGCAAGTGACAACAATTGCTTATACCCAACCGATGCACGAAGGCATGCCTCGTACGACCGCGCACCTGCGCCTGTGTAGCTGCATTTTGCATTGTCGGTTACTTGTTGAAGTGCACGCTCAGTTGTATAAATATCTTGATCCATCATGAGAAACACATGTTCCATTGCATCGTTTTTCATTTCTTACAATCACAAATGATTAAAGTGTAGCCTATATTTTTACGAATAAAACCTCTATCATATTCCCAAAAAATGTTTGGTTCCAAATGGTACGCTCTGGGAAAAATATACGTGTGAAATACGACCCCACGTAAGTAAAATCCTAAACCGGCTGCTCTAGCTAGCTAGTTGTTCTTGTATAACCATAACCAACTCTTCCCGCTCCTTTGATAATTTTATACAAGGACTACTAGCCATAAGCCCGTAAATATGCTCGGGAAGGTCACAACAAAATAAAATCATATTTGATCACTAGCTACAATTTTGAAAGAAAAATCCCATCATTAGCATGTCGCCTTAAGGGAATTTACAATGGTGAGATCTTAGCCGCACCACGTAGGATAATTGCTGAGTTAGAAGAGAGAGAAACAGATAAATGTTTGCCTTCTCTTAGCTAAGAGATGATCTCTTAGCAACATCTCTCTCGCCACATATTATGGATTGTGATTATCGAGATAAGACGAAAAATAACCATTATACAACATGTTTTATTGTTATATTTAGATTACATGGCATGATTAAGATAAGACTGTCTTATCAACCATACTGTCTCGCAGTTAGCAAGAGCAAGCCCATCTAGGCTCCGAAGGTTTAACATCAACAAGCCAATCTAGGCTCCTTCAAGGTTAACAGAAACTAGCCCATCCGTGCCCCTTTGACCAGGGGAACAAGATCCATCCCACAAGCCATCTTTTCCCATTCCCTGGCTGCATTTGTTTTCCGTAAGCCTACTCATACGTTGATGCTGATGCTGATCCATCCATCCATCCGCCCTTTTGGAGGGGAGACTGGCTAGACTAGAGACTCTTTTTGCCCTTTTGCTAGTGGACATAACGGACTGTCCCCTCCGGGCACAGGCAACTGGGGAACAGACAGGCAAAATAAACATCACAAGTTTCAACAGTAAACAAGAAAATTGTTATGTGGATGAAAGTTATTAAGAAAACAAAATAATGCGTGCCTTCTTTTTTATGTGGATGCTTCCCAAGGTTTATATTGGTGATGAACTGATGATAGAGTTGTGTACATGAATACATTTGTTGGCAACAAATGATATATTCTTCTTTTAAAATTATATGCTTGTTATGTTGTGTATCATCAAATTTGATGCTTCTATATATGTACATGCTTCTATATATGTTCATCAAAAGGGTATATGATATCCTTTTTCCAAATACCCAAAGGAGTCTTGCATCGATTGAATTACTTTCGATCTAGATTTTTTTGGCAAGGGGATAATGAAAAAAAGAAATATCGGCTAGCCAAATGGGAGTAGTGTGCCGACCTAAGGATCACGGTGGTCTTGGGATTCATGACCTTGAGGTCAAGAATAGAGCCCTGCTTGGTAAATGGTTGTTTAAGCTTCTAACCGAGGATGGGGTATGGCAAACTCTTCTCAGGAGAAAATATATCGGCTCAAATGCGGTATCACAGGTTGTTTGGAAACCTAGTGATTCACACTTTTGGGCCGACCTAATGGCGACGAAGAAATTCTTCTTCCCTATGGTAAATTCTCCATTAAAGATGGTTCGGAGATAAGGTTTTGGGAGGATAGGTGGCTTGGAACTACTCACTTCGAGAACAATATCCGGCTTTATACAGTATAGTCCTTGGACGTCACAAAAGCGATACACTCGCTCAAGTGATGGAGGAAAATCCTCCAAATGTGACGTTCAGAAGAGATCTCATTGGACCTAGGCTGGCCGCTTGGCATGAACTGCTACAGCGCCTAGCTAATGTCAATTTGACACAGGGTCGCGATGTGTTTCGGTGGAATTTACAAACCGATAGTAAATTCTGTGGACTCCATGTATACAGCCTTAATCCAACCAGATGTGCCGGTAGATAATAATAAGAAAATCTGGAAGATGAAGATCCCACTAAAAAACAAATCTTTTGCTTGGTATCTTCGTCGAGGGGTTATTCTTACTAAAGACAACCTTGCAAAACGCAACTGGCATGGAAGTAAACAGTGTGTCTTCTGTCACAAGAACGAGACTATCAAACACTTATTCTTCGAGTGTCAATTTGCTAGTTCGATATGGTCAATCATCCAGATAGGTTCTATATTTACCCGCCCACAAGCATTGCCAATATTTTTGGCAGTTGGCTAAATGGGGTGTATAATAGGTTTAAACACTTATTAGGGTGGCAGCGTTTGCCGTTATATGGTCGCTCTGGCTATGTAGAATTGACAAGTTTTTAATGATAAATTGTTCTCTTATGCAGGTAATCTACATGACTACAGCTACGCTCCGTTCGTGGTCTCAGTTGCAACGTGTGGTGCATCGAGACCTGTTTATGGAGGTGTGTACAAGACTGGAGGATACGGCGAGAGACTTTTTATCCCAACATGGATGACAGCATAATTTGGTCTTGGCTCTCCACCTGCATAGGCATACTTACAATTTCTCGTGATGATATGTAATTCGCCTTTTAAGTTTTTTAGAACCTTCGAACTTGTTGTGGCTGTGTGCATCTTGGTTATGCAGAGGCTGGGTGTAATACTTAAACTTTTTAAGTAATAAACGCTCCCTTTATCTAAAAAAAACATGCTTCCTCGTCAGAATACAGTGTTGGGCAGCACTAATTTGAAATTACTAATACTGAGATACTGTATATGTACATGCTTCCTCGTCAGAATACAGTGTTGAGGCAGCACTAATTTGAAATTACTAATACTGAGAACAGTGTATATGTACTGCTTCCTCGCCACGTTACTTATTTATGCTTCGTTGTTTAAATAACTTGTGCTTCTTCTGCGCTTATAGTTTGCATCATCGCGACTAGGCTTTCATGTTTTCGTAGTCTTAGGCAGCTCAAAATATTCACGCTTAAAAATTACTTGTACTTGCTGGCTGAATAGAGTATGCATCATCTCAACTTCTCAAGTATGCTTCCATGTTTCATACTAGATTCGAACGGCGCGGCTCGACGCGCGGCACTTGTTGGTGCTTTTAATTTTTTGCCCGTGGTTATCATATTTTATACAGATTATTAAAAAAATGTTTATATCCATATGTATAAGCAAAGCAGGATGATAATATCAATCATGATATTATTTCATCTTGTTTTGTTTATATCCGTATTATTATTTTTCTAACATATTATCATCTGTGCCTTCTTCCAACTACCTTTCGTCGAGAACTCAATTGTCCAGATGTGCCTTGTTCTTGTTTTTTTTACACCAGAACATTAGCTGCACCTTTCAGTTACGGTGACCACACTTGGAATGAAGAGCCAAAGAGATCGCAATCGATACTTGCCTGTAAATAGATCATTAAGAAACACCAATGCTAGATGCAAGTAACAAAAACAATACTGAGTCTTGTGGTTTCTAAAACACCATTAAATCACTGACAGTTAAGGAAAAAGGGGAGACTGGTCCAAACCTAATAGAGTAATAGGGAAATTTAAACCAGACAATTGTCTAGACAATGTTTGCTTATGGGGAAAATGCATCACACACTAAAAAGTAGGAGAAATATTCCAAAGCTCAAGTAGCATGAAGAAAATAGGGGCGCATCGTGCCACCTGGTGTATTGAAAATGAACTATACATTAGGCTTTCATACCCAGTATTGAAAATGCAAGACAAATCACAGAAATACAAAGAGGCATCATAATCAAATGAGGAAGACTTTATTAGAATAGACCAACGGTCAGAACTCAAGCATCTGTAACCAGAGAAGCTGAAAGAGCCATCTGTAAGAAGTACAAGGGCATTTGTCGGCAAATCCCACCTAAAATAAGTCAGTTAACTGCTGCCCTTCAGAGCTACTTGATAGCTAAACTGCTCTTTCCAGCGATCAATGATGAATCATGATTTAGACCAGAGTTCAGCCATCAAACAAAAATAAATGATAGGTCCATACCATGATAGATTGATGGGCACTCAAGTCCTCATTTTGGCATTCGTCTTCTTAATATGTTCATGCAGAGGCAAAGGAGTGAAAAAACTTTGTACTATTCCAACAATTAAAAGAAACAAACATTCCCATAGATAACTAAGACAATAATATGCATTGGTGGTGGCACATAAACAAAGTACTATCATCAAAGGTTTCACAATTAAGATATATGGTAATCAATCAGTCCACAAGTTCGAACAGTGAAATACAGTGGAAGTAAATTACAGGGTTGTAAGATAAACAATATCTAGCTAGGTGTTTGGGATAACTGAACAAAATTAAGGCACAAAACTTGCATCCTAGCAAGGGAGGAGATGATACATTTCCTGGGGACGAAGAAGTAAATATGCTCACATAGAGCTTATGACCTTCGTTGTGGCCATGATAATGCTCGTGTAAGACCTCGACCAGTGCATCTCTGTCGCTAGGCCTGACCAAACATATTTTCGGATTTACATAGACCTGTGTTTCATGGTTTCAGATATTAGATATCCCATCAACCCTAGGCACAAGTAACACATAGTTAAGGCTGTATAGAAGGAACGAAATCATCAAATGAATATTATTTCCTTCAAGAAAATGCAAAGAAACATTCTACAGTAGCAAAGCTTGATTTAACTCTTTACCAAAAAACCAACCAACAAATTACAGCTCAAAACAGGAGGAAAAGGTAGCAAATAGAGAAGCACAACCTTTCAAATGGAAAGAGACATCAATACTCGATTATGTGCTGCCTAAGCCAGACAACTTCTCAATCACATAGACCCTCACCAAAAAAATGTATTCATAATTTCATCAAGCAGATGGTGCAACTAAAAATGAAAGGTGGAATGGACTATCACATGAGGTGATGAACCTACCTCTGTAGTTGATGGACTCAAATCATGCCAGGCAGATGAACAAAATGACCTGCGGCATTCTAGAAATCCACATCGTCTAAGCTGAATTGCTGGCAAAATGGAAGCGTAAGTCATGTTTAAAAATCTAATGAACCAAATTCAATTTCATAACTTTTGTCTAGACACAGATCATGAGTACTAAGATATTTGTTCAGTAAATCATGAATGAAAATGTGCAGCTACACAAATAACATGAATCCATAATACAAAAGCAAGCATGAACAACTCGCAACTAACACAGGCCATACAAATTTTAAAGCAGATTAACACAGGTTATCCAAATTTTGAAGCAAGATTCAAGAAAACAATAAAGAGCATGTGGTAGTTGTACCTGATGTGGCTCGCTCGATCTGCATCAGCACTGTCACACCTGCTTTTATCCCACAAGCACGGATTGTCATGCTACTTTCTGAGCCGTTGTAAGAAGAGGAGGATCGTCAGTTACACCCACGCACAGACCATGAAAACATAGAGAGGAAGACGCACCTGCAGGTCAAAAGCACCATCAAGGTTCAACCCCCAAACACCGGCCTCATGCTGGCGGCGACATCCAAGCTGTGAGGGGTGTCACATGTTGATTCTTTTAATATTTTGCCGTAATTGTGGGAGAATAGGGCATCGCAACAAATATAGTGCAAGAATAGAGCATCTCAACCAAGCCTGATGCCCAATTGAATAAATTATGTGGTCATCAAGCGACAAAACACCACCTAATTATCGACAGAGATGACATTACCACTCGTGGGAGAATTGGCATTCGTAAGTGCAAGAATGGGGCATCTCAACGAATATAGTTTATTTTATTTCGATTTCATACTTCTAAAATAAAAATAACTTTCATAAAGATAAAGTGTGTGCTTAGGATAACTTGGCAAAAACACTGAGTAAGACTGGTATGATCATGGGCATCCAAATGTAAGGGCACGCTTCTGGTTCATCAACCTCCTGATAATGCTAAATACTGTGCAATATCACTACGATTTCATGGCACCAAAATATGCATAAATATTGTGCAAAGCAGTCTCAGTTTGACAGAAAATCATTTAGAAAACTGTTGTTATCGATGTACCTTTAGGAAAGAATGGAGCATCTCAATGAGCTCATGTCTTTAGCCCAGTCTTCACATCCAAGTTCCTGCTTTGTCATGAACATTGCAGCTAATATCAGGTTGAATGGCAAGAAAGTTCCAAGATTTGAACGGCGCGGCAAGCAAATGAGAAAGACATGGAGGGATTGGTGAGAACATGTGTATCAACATGCCTCAGCAGCGAAGTGGCACAGATATGCCTCCCCCATTTCTATTTATGGCATGCTATAGCCAAAATGTAGTGTCAGCTAGAATAAAATGATTAGATGCAACTAATTACAACACAAAGAAGGTAACTGACCAAAAAATAGCAGTGAGTTGTAAGGCAAACAACATGAACAAAAGGCTGCTATTTTTGCAATGTGTAAAAAATGTTAAAATAAAACGGAGATGCACATGGAAAAAGCATGCGAACAATTAATTTGACCTACACAGTAGGGTAAGGTGGAACTAATATATTATATATGTCAAAAGGGGGAACCAAAAGGCCTCACAATCATAATCATAAATAAGATAAAGGCGTACAGATTATGCAAGAAACTATAGCTTCATGGCAGCATGGTCAGATGACAAACTGAAAGAGCGCAGAAACCCCAACACAAACATCACTCGCAGACAATCTCTCCAACATATATTTGAAAGGAGAGCATGACCTCATATAAAGTTTGGATGCAATGAGAGCCAAAAGATGTGATCAGGTGATGTACGTACACACACACAGTAATCCATACGAAAAAAATCAATTTCAGCCTGCAGTTCATTAGGCCACATATGAGCACCACGTGTTTGCATGAACATGAAATAGAACCATAAACAAATATGTACGTCACAGCGAGATCATTCAAGTAGCAAAAGTGATGTAATTTAAAAGAAGATACATATCAGAATACGGAAGCCGTGATTGAAGGAAAGTCACAACCATCCGAGCATAATAAAGAAATTGCAACCATCAAAAGCGTGACAAAGAGAAATCAATGATCAATGTAATTACATTCATTCAAAGCATAACAAAGAGAAATTAGCTAACTTCACTCTTCTTTTGAACAAAAAGTTAAATGACATCATCCATATAAATTAACACTTAATTTCAGAATGAAAAGAAACTGGTGGGTAGGGAAAATACCAACTCCTGATCATATCATACCTTAAGGATAGATGTGGTATTCTTTAAATCGTAGAGTCAATTAATATGAAAGAAGTGGCTAAATTAACTGCTAGCAAATAGTGTACAAACTGATCACCCGCTAGTATTTTCTGCAAAAAATATAACAATGGTAAGTCAGGTTACCTGGACGTATTTCATGGGACATAAATTTGGTTTCCCATTGAAACACAAAAATGAAAATGGTATGCAACTACACATACATAACATGGAATCATAGGTTTCAATATAAATCTATCCATTCTTATTAAACTGATAGAATGTCTCTGAAATGTGGAAGTAAACTCTCCAGCAAGGATCTGAATGCAACCTGGCACAAAGATGATATCAACATATGTGACCAGGCGCAGGGGAAAGGCTAGTGCTTCATTACCAAGAAATTCGAGAGTAAATTGAATGCCAAAGATCATATTCATACAGAAGAAAAGAGAATCAATCCTTCTGAAAATTTAATAGCCAAATGAAACAAATTGACGCATATGATGCCTTTATAACTATCCTTCTCTAGGAACAACCTTTACGTAGATAGTTTGTATGGATTTAGCCATGCATGCATTCAATCAAGCATCCTTTTAACCCGGAATGCTATGTACGTGCAAGACAGCTACTTGTAGATTGTAGAAGAAAAATATATCTTTACAATATCCAAACACTATGTACATCTAAGAATAATATCATGGACACTGAGTTCATTTAGAAGACGCAATAATTACCGTACAGAAAAATTTGACCGAGCAAAAGGCTTGATATGCATGGCATTTTCCAACTCACCATCACACAATGGGAAGATCACATTAACTATTTTCCATAATACACCCTTTGAAGGCAGAAAACAACACCTTCCAAAGAGAAACTATTTGGGAAGAGAAGACTCTTTTATGGGCAGGAACAACCATTGTACACACCAGGCAACAATAATCAACGGCTCGCTACCTAAGCCAGTACACTTTCAATTACATAGACCTACAAAAAAACAATTGCTAATTTCAGCAAGCAGAATATTAAAATAAATCTAGCCCCATCAAAGATAACCACAAAGCATGATAAATAAATTACTTTCCTTAGACCTGCATCAATTTTCAATTTTTGGTGGGAATACAAAGGGAGATGAGCAAGAACTGGGGGTGAAGATACAAAAACCATGAGCTTGTAGCTGCCTTGTTCTCCTCTTCACAAACACTTTTGGTGGGGATACGAAGGAAGATGAGCAATGAATTTCTGACGCTCTGAAACCACCACTATGCACCACATAACTGAATATCCTCCAGATCTGTATATTTGCGTCAACCCTGCAAGACAAGTATAGTGCGAAAGTTTAAAGTAATCATACTCTGATAATTTCAAGTACACAAAACGTAGCTGAACCCGTATGCAAACCATTGACAGAAATAATAAAGAGAGAGAGGAGAAGAAGGAACAGAGGACGAAAATAGAAGAAATTGAAGAACCTCACCTGCGCTGAACACTCCTTGCTGCAGCGAGCCATCCGTGGCAGTCAGCTGGGGAGAAGGGGTTGTGGAGGCCAGGGGCGAGGCCAACGGGCTGCTGCCTGCTGTCCGTCGTCCTCCCCCACGGACCGGGCCGTGGAGTCTTGCGGCGCTCGTAATGGGGAACGGAGGCGGGGCTGAGACGCGGGAAGAGGCCAACGAGGCGGCGCCGGCGTCCATTGGGTATTCCCTGGCGGCGGCGGCTGGCTGGATGGCGAGGACTGCTAGAGGAAACCCTAGATCGACTATTCTTGACTTGCACTGGAGAGGCGTCGCGTGGAGAAGAGGCGTTGCGGCCACATACCACGCTGCGGCCACCATGGAGCTGTGATGACATGAAACACACGTTCGTTGGGAGACCCCAAGAGGAAGGTATGATGTAGTCAGCAGCAAGTTTTCCCTCAGAAAGAAACCAAGGTTATCGAACCAGTAGGAGCAGCAACTCTTCAGAAGGTTGTCAACGGCGCCAGAAAAATAGCTGTCGCAGGGAGTCTGGACTGTTGACGTGGAATCTGCACACAACACAATCAAACTACTTTGCCCCAACGAAACAGTGAGGTTGTCAATCTCACTGGCTTGCTGAAAACAAAGGATTAAACGTATGGTGTGGAAAATGAGTATTAAATTGCAGAGAATGAAAAAGGAACAGTTTGCAGTTTGTGGTTGTTTAATCAGTGTAAAAGAATGGACCGGGGTCCACAGTTCACTAGTGGTGTCTCTCCATAAAAGATAACTAACATGTTGGGTGAACAAATTACAGCTGGGCAATTGACGAATAGTGAGCGCATGACAATGCATATACATGACATGTTGACTACTATGATATTTAATTGGGCATTACGACATAATACATAGACCGTTATCCAACAGCATCTATGACTAATAATCCACCGCCGGGTTGTCATCCGAGTCCCCCGTTGGTATTAAGTTGCAAGCAACGGATAATTGCATTAAGTAAAGTGCGTAATGTAAACAAACACATATGCCCGTGGACATAGCATCGTTAGGTTATCCCTAGTGGCAACAGCACATCCACAACCTTAGAACTTTCTGTCACTGTCCCAGGTTAAACGGAGACATGAACCCACTATCTAGCATAAATACTCTCTCTTGGAGTTACAAGCATCTACTTGGCCAAAGCATCTACGAGTAACGGAAAGCATGCAAGATCTTAAATAACATATAAGATAGATTGATAATCAACTTGACATAATATTCAATATTCATCGGATCCCAGCAAACACAACATGTAGCATTACAATAATATGATCTTGATCATGTAGGGCAGCTCACAAGATCTAAACATGATGGCACAAAGTGGAGAGACAACCATCTAGCTACTGCTATGGACCCGTAGTCCAAGGATGAACTACTCACGCATCACTCCGGAGGCAGGCATGGCGATGTAGAAGCCTCCGGTGACGATTCCCCTCTCCGGCAGGGTGCCGGGAAGAGGTTCTGAACCCTCCCGAGCTAGGGTTGACGACGGCGGCGTCTCTGGAACTTTTCGTGGATATTTGCTCAGGTACTTAGGGTTTTCGCGTCGGGGGGAATAAGTAGGCGAAAGGGCGGCGGCTGCGGACCCCCGAGGGGCCCACACCACCCTAGGGCGCGGCAGAGGGGGGCCCGCGCCCTGGGTGTGTGTGGCCTCCTGGTGGCCCTCCTCTGCTGCTCCTTCGCTCCGTCAGGTGTGTTCTGGAAAAATAGGACCCCCGTGTAGTTTCGTCCAATTCCGAGAATATTTCCAGACTAGCTTTTCTGGAATACAAAAACAGCAGAAAACAGGAACTGGCACTTCGGCATCTTGTTAATAGGTTAGTCCCAAAAAATGTATAAAAGTGATATAAAGTAGATGCAAAACATGTAGCAATTGGTATAAAACAAGCATGGAACATCAAAAATTATAGATACGTTTGAGACGTATCAGCATCCCCAAGCTTAGTTCCTACTCGTCCTCGAGTAGGTAAACGATAAAAACAAAATAATTTTTGAGGTGACATGCTACTATCATAATCTTGATCATATAATATTGCAAGGCACATGTAAATGAATGAAGTGATCCAAGTCAATGGTCTATAATTTGCTACCAAATAGATAATGAGTAAACAATGAATCACACAAGCTAAACGTTTTCATGAATAGTACTTTCGAGACAAGCATCAAACAGTTTTGCATAAGTGTTAACTCATAAAGCAATAGTTTCTAATAAAAGGTATTTAATCAACACAAAGGAAGAATTTAGTTTCAGCATTTGCTTCAACTTTCAACATATTTATCTCATGGATATTGTCAACACAAAGTAGTATAACAAGTCCAATACATTGCATATAACGCATGTTGTAACAAAGTTGACACTAGTGTTTGCTTGTGGAAGACAGAAAGAATAGGAAAACTGACTCAACATAAAAGTAAAAGAAAGGCCCTTCGCAGAGGGAAGCAGGGATTAAATCATGTGCTAGAGCTTTTAGGTTTTTGAAAGCATATAGAGATTGCATAAAATATTTGATACTCCTCCCAACCTTGCTAACACAAGCCATGGCTAACCGAATCCTCGGGTGCCTTCCATCAATCACATACCATGGAGGAGTATCTATTTTTGAGAGGTGTTTGTTAATTGTCAACGAATGGTAGCGGGTGAGAACAGTATTCTACCTGTCGAACGGACTTTTAAGAGCGGCTCCCATGAAGGACGTTATTTCTACCAGCAAGGCAGATCATCCCTCTTTCTCTTTGGTTTACACACATTCAGGTATTTCACTGTTTGTCATTGCTTACTGATGAATCAGGGCAAAAGTGTGAAGAGAATTAATTGGTTAAAGTTGTAATTAATTGGGACTGGGCACCCCGTTGCCAGCTCTTTTTGCAAGTTATTGGATAAGCGGATGTATATGCCACTAGTCCAGGTGTAAAAGTCCATCGACAAATAGAATAAAGAATAACCACACTAATTCCTCATGAGCTAGTAAACATTGACACAAAAAGGGAATAATAACATTTTGAATAATTTAAAGGTAGCACATGAAAAATTTACTTGGAGTGGCAAGGAAATACCACATATAGGTAGTTATGGTGGACACAAATGGCATGGATTTTGGCTCAAGGATTTGGATGCACGAGAAGCATTCCCTCTCAGTACAGAGTTTAGGCTAGCAAGGTTATGTAAGCAAACAAGAATATCAACCCGTACACCAAGTTTTATATGACAAACATATTGCAAACGTTATAAGACTTCATACCGTCTTCCTTGTTAACCAAACCCTGTTATTAGAAAATATCTAGACCTTAGAGATACCACCGATGCAAACCAAATTTTCAACAAGCTTTACGGTAGTTCTTCACTAATAGGCTTAACTCATGTGATGCACAATTTAATCATGATCTACTTGTTAACTCAAAACAATTGACAAGCATCAAGTTATCCATTTTAGTGATCTACAAGATTAAGCAAGTTTTTCCTTATACCAATTACCACATGCAACATTTTCTGAACCAACCAAACACCAATCAATTTATTTCATCAACTCTCCAAACAAATATAAGTGAAGCAAGAGAGTACTTTCTACAAAAGAAAGCTAATAGCTCTGACAAGAGATACATGAAAACAAGAGCTAAAAGCTGAACAGCGCTAGATATGAATACTCAACAAATATAAGTGAAGAATAGGAGTATTCTCATGAAAAAGCGGAGCGTGTCTCTCTCCCAATCAAGAATGCTAGGGTCCAGTCAAGCTTTATTGAAAATAAAAGTGCAATACTGAAAATAAAAGCACACAGACGCTCCAAGAAAAGCACATATGATGTGAAAGAATTAAAATATAGTTTCACTAGAGATGACCTGATAATTTTGACGATGAAGAAGGGGATGCCTTGGGCATCCCCAAGCTTAGACGCTTGAGTCTTCTTGAAATATGCTGGGGAGATCCATGGGAGCCTCCCCAAGCTTAAGCTCTTCACTCTTCTTGATCCTATTATATCATCCTTCTCTCTTGACCCTTGAAAACTTCCGTCACACCAAACTCAAAGTAGATCTCATTAGAGGGTTAGTGCATAATCAAAAATTCACATGTTCTATAAAGACGCAATATGATTTGTTACTTTAAACATTAGCTACAGCCACTGATGTTATGTGAAGCTCTTCCACCCAAAAAAGAATTTCACTCAACACTAGTAAAAGAGAGAATGCAAAATAAAAAGGCATAATCTGTCTAAAACAGAACAGTCCGCAAAGACGAATTTTTTCGAGGCACTTACGACGCTCAGATCGAAAACTCTGAACTAATGAAAGTTTCAGACATTCATAAAGATTACGCACAAAAATTTCAGATTTAATTAACAATCTGGTGATTTTAGGAATTTCGTACAGTGAACAGCAAAAATCTGTTTCTGCGCAGCAATCAAAATTAAGCATCATCTTACATTAGAGGCTACTCTTGGCACAACAATGCGAGAAAATAAAGATACAAAGGAGTTGCTACAGAAGTAAACAACTCCTTGACTCAATAAAAGAAAAATTGCAGAAAAATAAAATGGGTTGCCTCCCATAAGCGCTTTTCTTTAACGCCTTTTAGCTAGGCACAAAGCATGCATCAAGTATTACCAAGTGAAGAAGCATCAACATTGTAATTTGTTCGAACAATAGAATCATAAGGTGGCTTAATCTTCTTCCTAGGAAAGTGTTCCATACCTTTCTTGAGAGGAAATTGATATTTTATATTCCCTTCTTTCATATCAATAATAGCACCTACAGTCCTAAGAAAAGGTCTTCCCAGCACAATAGGGCATGATGGATTGCACTCAATATCCAAGACAATAAAATCAACGGGGACATAATTGTTGTTAACCATGATAAGAACATCATCAATTCTTCCCAAAGGTTTTTTAATAGTAGAATCAACAAGGTGAACATCCAAGTAACAATTTTCCAAAGGTGCTAAATCAAGCATATCATATAATCTTTTAGGCATAACAGAAATACTAGCACCAAGGTCACACAAAGCATTGCAATCAAAGTCATTCAATTTCAATTTAATGATGGGCTCCCAACCATCTTCTAACTTCCTAGGGATAGAAGCTTCATGTTTTAATTTCTCTTCCCTAACTTGTATGAGAGCATTAGTAATATGTTTAGTAAAAGCCATGTTTATAGCACTAGCATTAGGACTTCTAGCTAGCTTTTGCAAGAACTTAATTACTTCAGAAATATTGCAACCATCAAAATCAAAGTCATTATCATCAAAAGTAATGGATTATTCTCTTCCTTATTGCTAGAAATTTCAGCATCTTTATCAAGGACAGTTTCAGAGTTATCAGGCAATTTAGGACATTTTGCAATAGAAGTGGAAACATTACCAACACCAACTATCTTGCCATTAATGGTAGGAGGTTTGTTAACACTTGAGTTTGAAGCATTTTCAGAAGTAGTAATAGTATAAACTCTAGCAATATTATTCTTTCTAGCAATTTCATCCTCTCTTTCCCATCTAGCATGCAATTCAGCTAACATCCTCACATTGTTATCAATTTTAACTTGTATAGCATTGGCTACGGCAAAGGTATTACTCTCAATTGTTTCGGGCTTAGCTGCCATCTTATTAATCAAAGAGGATTGTGTTTCAGACATCGATGAAATACAAGTTTCAGCATGAGAAATTTTACCTTGCAAACCAGAAATCTCCCTATTTAAATTCTCAAGTTGATGGCTTATATTTTTTAGCATAGCAGATTGTTCATCCATAGTTCTAGTAAACAGTTGGTTTTGCTCATATTGCTTTTGCATAAAAATTTTAGTGGCCTTTTCAATTTCTAGCATCCTTTCCTCACTAGGCATTCTTGTTCTACCATAGGAATCTCCATAACCATTGCCACTATTAGAAGGATAGGGCCTATAATTGCTATTACCAAAATTATTCCTATAAGCATTGTTGTTGAATTATTATTTTTAATGAAGTTCACATCAACATGCTCTTCTTGAGCAACCAAAGAAGCTAAAGGAACATTATTTGGATCAACATGTGTTTGACCATTTGCAAGCATAGACATAATAGTATCAATTTTGGCACTCAAGGAGAGGTTTCCTCAACAGAATTTACCTTCTTACCTGTTGGAGCTCTCTCGGTGTGCCACTCAGAATAATTAATCATCATATCATCAAGAAGCTTTGTTGCAGCACCCAAAGTGATGGACATAAAGGTACCTCCAGCGGCCGAATCCAATAAATTCCTGAAGAAAAATTTAATCCTGCATAGAAGGTTTGGATGATCATCCAAGTAGTCAGTCCATGAGTGGGACAATTTTTAACCAATGATTTCATTCTCTCCCATGCTTGAGCAACATGTTCATTATCAAATTGCTTAAAATTCATTATGCTACTTCTCAAAGAAATAATCTTAGCAGGAGGATAATATTTTCCAATAAAAGCATCTTTGCATTTAGTCCATGAATCAATACTATTTCTAGGCAAAGATAGCAACCATTCTTTAGCACGTCCTCTCAAGGAGAAAGGAAAAAGTTTCAGTTTAATAATATCACCATCTACTTCCTTGAGCTTTTGCATTTCACAAAGTTCAACAAAGTTATTAAGGTGAACAGCAGCATCATCAGTACTAACACCAGAAAATTGCTCTTTCATAACAAGATTTAAAAGTGCAGGTTTAATTTCATAAAATTCTGCTGAAGCAGCAGGTGGAGCAATAGGTGTGCATATGAAATCATTGTTGTTCGTGCTAGTGAAATCACACAACTTAGTGTTCTCAGGAGTACTCATTTTAGCAGAATTAAAAACAGACAGAAAATAACTTGAAAGTAAACTAGATGCAAGTAACTAATTTTTTTGTGTTTTTGATAATTGAAAGCAAACAAGATAAAATAAAATAAACTAAGCAAGACAAAAACAAAGTAAAGAGATTGGAAGCGTGAAACTCCCCTTGCAGAAGACTGCTGTCTCCCCGGCAACGGCGCCAGAAAAATAGCTTGATGACGTGAAACACACGTTCGTTGGGAGACCCCAAGAGGAAGGTATGATGTAGTCAGCAGCAAGTTTTCCCTCAGAAAGAAACCAAGGTTATCGAACCAGTAGGAGCAGCAACTCTTCAGAAGGTTGTCAACGGCGCCAGAAAAATAGCTGTCGCAGGGAGTCTGGACTGTTGACGTGGAATCTGCACACAACACAATCAAACTACTTTGCCCCAACGAAACAGTGAGGTTGTCAATCTCACTGGCTTGCTGAAAACAAAGGATTAAACGTATGGTGTGGAAAATGAGTATTAAATTGCAGAGAATGAAAAAGGAACAGTTTGCAGTTTGTGGTTGTTTAATCAGTGTAAAAGAATGGACCGGGGTCCACAGTTCACTAGTGGTGTCTCTCCATAAAAGATAACTAACATGTTGGGTGAACAAATTACAGCTGGGCAATTGACGAATAGTGAGCGCATGACAATGCATATACATGACATGTTGACTACTATGATATTTAATTGGGCATTACGACATAATACATAGACCGTTATCCAACAGCATCTATGACTAATAATCCACCGCCGGGTTGTCATCCGAGTCCCCCGTTGGTATTAAGTTGCAAGCAACGGATAATTGCATTAAGTAAAGTGCGTAATGTAAACAAACACATATGCCCGTGGACATAGCATCGTTAGGTTATCCCTAGTGGCAACAGCACATCCACAACCTTAGAACTTTCTGTCACTGTCCCAGGTTAAACGGAGACATGAACCCACTATCTAGCATAAATACTCTCTTTGGAGTTACAAGCATCTACTTGGCCAAAGCATCTACGAGTAACGGAAAGCATGCAAGATCTTAAATAACATATAAGATAGATTGATAATCAACTTGACATAATATTCAATATTCATCGGATCCCAGCAAACACAACATGTAGCATTACAATAATATGATCTTGATCATGTAGGGCAGCTCACAAGATCTAAACATGATGGCACAAAGTGGAGAGACAACCATCTAGCTACTGCTATGGACCCGTAGTCCAAGGATGAACTACTCACGCATCACTCCGGAGGCAGGCATGGCGATGTAGAAGCCTCCGGTGACGATTCCCCTCTCCGGCAGGGTGCCGGGAAGAGGTTCTGAACCCTCCCGAGCTAGGGTTGACGACGGCGGCGTCTCTGGACTTTTCGTGGATATTTGCTCAGGTACTTAGGGTTTTCGCGTCGGGGGGAATAAGTAGGCGAAAGGGCGGCGGCTGCGGACCCCCGAGGGGCCCACACCACCCTAGGGCGCGGAGGGGGGCCCGCGCCCTGGTGCGTGTGGCCTCCTGGTGGCCCTCCTCTGTGCTCCTTCGCTCCGTCAGGTGTGTTCTGGAAAAATAGGGACCCCCGTGTAGTTTCGTCCAATTCCGAGAATATTTCCAGACTAGCTTTTCTGGAATACAAAAACAGCAGAAAACAGGAACTGGCACTTCGGCATCTTGTTAATAGGTTAGTCCCAAAAAATGTATAAAAGTGATATAAAGTAGATGCAAAACATGTAGCAATTGGTATAAAACAAGCATGGAACATCAAAAATTATAGATACGTTTGAGACGTATCAAGCTGCGGACGCTCCAGCGGAGGTCAAGCTCCTTACGTGTGGCAGCCGTGCGTCGTCGCCTCCGGCTGCTTAGAGAGAGATAGGAGGTGAGACGGGATAGAGAGCAGAGACGGGGAGGGAGAGGCCACAAGGGCATACCTGCGGGCGAGCACCACGGGGATCGACCGACATCAAGCGGAGCGTCGACGGCGCGGGAGAAAACACGGGAAGGAGATGGGCGCGGTGGGAGGGTCGAGAGGATTGAGGAGGAGTGCAGCGAGCGGGATTGGGGAGGAGACGCGTGCGACGATTGGAGGCTGGCGGCTAGGGTTTCACAGTGGGGGGATTCGCTTTATACCGCAGGTGTAAATGACTATTTTGCCCATAGAAAATGGACGACTCAGATCGATGCGGGTTTGGGTTCTTGGATCGGACGGCTCGCGGTGGCCAGTCGTCGAGGAGAAATCAATCTGTACCGAATTTTCCAGCCACCAAGTCTATGACCGGTGGGACCAGGAACCGTAAAAAAAAATCACCACCGATCGGACGGCTGAGATCGCATCAAGTTTCTATAGAACGGTGGAGAATTGCTGAGGCTGTGAGAATCGTTGGTCTCTAGAGCCAAGGATGTTATCTTTAGATTCTTGTTAGAAAATTGAATTTTTGTATTTTTTGTGATAGCATTTTTTGTGATAGCATTTTTTTTGTATCAACTCGCCACCTATCTCTTGTGATAGCATTTTTTTTTGTACCAGTCATGCTTCCTTTGCTTGTTTTGTTGCACACCATGACGACCATGCTTCCTCTGTTTGTCACATGGGCTTTTGTTGCGCAGATATTTTGCTCCACACAGTGCAGCTCGTGCTTCCTTTCTGCCAAAGGGCACAGCCAGAACGGATATCCTTTGTTGACGGACATATTTTTTTAAGCTGGAATTTGTATTCAGAGGCTTTTTGAAACAAGCTGAACCAGTACAGGAAACAAAGGCGGTCGAAGCATATAGTTTATAGATAAAAAAATTCATGTACATGGGAAACCAAGATGCTTAGTAATTGAAATAATTGTAACTTTGAAGAGTTCATCTATCGCTTACAAATCGTGTGCATTGGCGCATTCCAAACATTCCAGTGTTCAATAACGAATTTATATTAGTGTAGGAATAGGAAAAAGCAAGTGCTTGCAGCATTGTGAATGTATGCAACATACAATGATATGTATCACTGAGTTGATTGAGGGAAGCATTTTGTAATGTGTTCGAAATACTATAGATAAGAGCTTGAAGTATTGTATAGTTTTGACTTGAAGAAAGCAAAATTGTACGTCATATATAGCAGGAAACATGTTCTATAGAAGGATGAAGCCTTATAATGTTGGCCTTTGGAAGATACTGAAATGTATGACAGCCTGGGTTAAATGTGTGATTTGTATAAAGTTAGAGAGTTCGTTAGAAGCATTGTTTATGGTTATAGGAATCATTCAGACGAGTAAGGGCATGTACAACGGTGGACGCCTGGATAGGCGCTTACAGAAAAAACATAATTCTAATCAAATAAAAATGTATTTAAGAGTCCATCTACACAACGCTAGGAGCTAACCACGGGCGCAAAACTGCCCAGCTAATCCCTCGCGCTAGCCTACGCGCTTCACGCCGAACAGGGAGAGAAAGCTAAGCGTCCGCCGCATCTTCTTGCATCTATGCCGCATGGACGCTAGGATTAAAAAACCAAACTGTCGTTCGCCCGGGATATTGACCCTGGCCTCCATCGTTAGCGCCTCCTGTTGTAAGGGCATCTCCAGCCGTTGTGTCCCCCCAGGCCGAATTTCGGCGCTAAATATGGCCGCCTGGGGGGCCAACGGCGCTATTCGGCATGTTGGGGGGCGCCGATTCCCAGTCGCCGAACTAGGCCCCCCCAGCCGGCTATTTTCGCCCAAATATGATTCAAAAAAGCGCCCCCAGCCGGCGATTTTCGCCCAATATGATTCAAACATTATTTTGTCCACATAGTTCAACAAACAAATCCACACACAAATAGTTCAACATACAAATCCACACACAAATAGTTCAACAATGCAACCAAATAGAACACATCAAACTAGGCGATGTCATTGCCTTTGCGCCTCCACAAGTGCTCCACCAGATCATTCTGCAGCTGTGTATGAATCTGTGGTCTCGAATATCCTGGCGCATAGCGAGGAAGGCTGCCCATGTTGCCGGCACCTCGTGATCTACATCTGCAAGAGGACCCTGTCGGTAATACGGCTCAGCAGTGTCAGCCATCGGATCATTCCGCTCGCTCTCAATGATCATGTTGTGCAAGATCACACAACAGTTCATCACCTCCCACATATTCGCTTTCGACCAAGTCAGAGCGGGGTGCGGACAACAATAAATCGAGACTGTAGCGCACCAAATGCCCGCTCAACATCCTTCCTGCAAGCCTCTTGGCTCAGAGAAAACCAAGCTTTGGCGGTTCCTGGCACAGCGTTGGAGATAGTCTTCACAAATATTGACCACTTTGGGTAGATGTCATCTGCAAGGTAGTAGCCCTTTGTGTACTGGTGCCCATTGATCTCATAGTTCACCGAGGGAGCATGTCCTTCAACAAGCTTGCCGAAGACATTCGAGCACTGCAGGACATTGATGTCATTGCGAGTTCCTGGCATGCCAAAGAAGGCATGCCAAATCCTGAGATCCTGTGTAGCCACTGTCTAAAGAATCACACTACAAGCTCCTTTGTGGCCTTTGTCTATCCCCTGCCAAGCAAATTGTCGGGGGCTACCCCGAGGTAGGGTAAAGGTATGGTATAATTTATGTCCAAGAGTGGACCGAGGTACAGTAAAACCGACATAACCGGGCCCAGAAGGGCCGGGATATGATGCTGGTGCAAACCGACATAACCAGGCCCAGAAGGGGCTGGGATATGATGTTGATACAAACTGACATATGTTGATCGACATATGAAACCGACATATACTGACCGACATACGAATGTCGGTATCTTCGTGTCTTCTCTTATGTGCAGGGAGGATAACCAAGGAAGGGAAATCCGGCATATCCATGCCGGGTTAAAGAGAAGAGCGCCGTATGCCGGTTGGAAGTCAATGCAAAGGTCACATCACGCCTGACACGGGAGCATGGCAGGCGGTATGGCGCAGGTGCGAGGTGACCGGTCACACCTACCGCTGACCACGGGCGTACCTGGGAATAGAGCGCGAGGCATGGGTAGGCCACGTCCTGTCCGTGGCAGAGGACACAATCATGACCAAGCTGCTGATGCAGACGCGCGTGGCTACAGTGTAACGTATGGCACCAATCCTGTGACCCGGGGTACCAATATATACTAGGAGAGACACCGAGAGAGGCACGACGACGATGCGTTGAGAGATCTTTTCCCCCATAGCTTCCTTCTTCTTCCTTGAGAGCTTCACCGTAGCAGAGAGCATACAGCTCGAGGAGCACCTTTGTATTCTTGAGATCCTGATATACTGAGAGAGACAGGCAGGAGTAGGGGTCTTACCTCCTCACGAGGGCCCTGAACCTGGGTAGATTGCGGTGTGCTTTGTGTCTTCTGTGTGCGCTCCTTAGCGCGCTATCCCTCCCCGGTTCCACCAGCGTCCATCGGCCCCAACTCAAGCCATCCTATGGCATCTGCCGTGATACCACCACGACAGTTGGCGCCCACCGTGGGGCCAGCAGCGGCGCTGGCTGGTGTGTTCATCCGGACGGGTTCCATCATCGCCTCCGGCGAGCGCGTGGTCAGTGGCCTTGTCCACAGATTCGGCTCGCTGAACTTCATCAACGACAACGCGGGCTGCTTCGGTAGCAGGCCGCTCTCGAGGAACGGCTGCCTCATCACCTTCGGGACGTACGAGGTCTACGTCGCCACCGAGTTTGTCTGCAGGTACCCCGAGCAGGTGCTTGTAGCCGAGGATCCTCCTGCTGTCTGTGCGGCTCGCGGCCGGCGTACCGCTCGCCCCGGGAGCTGCGCAGAGGTCATGATGACCGGCTCCACGGGTGGTGCCGGCAAAGGAGAAACCGGCAAAGGAGATGCCGGCAAACCTGCCGCCAAGACCACCAGATCGGCGAAACTGCCGCTGGAGAGGAAGGAGAACCTCCTCGACCAGGCCGGTACATCCCAGGTACCGGTCAGGCCGGTTCCTCTCGAGGATATGATCGAGAAGCTGGCTGTGCCGGTAGCTACCGGTACAGATGCTGCCCTGACGGAGGCCGAGTTGGAGTCGCATCGTCAGAACCTGCATCAGGAGGCTCTCGCGATGTCCCAGATAAGGAGAGAATTCGAGATAACCTTCCGTGAGTATAACAAAGCTCATGGTTTAACTCCGATAGCTACTCATCCTAGTCGCATAGAGATGTGCGTAAAAGGGGTAGAGGCCTCAATGTCGAGATTGCTAGAGATGGTAGATCAAGTTCTAGTAAAACTCCTAGTCACATGTCGGCTGAAAAGCCCAAATATAGTTCCCCTGCTAAGACTCTTAGAGCTGCCGAGGCAGCAAGAGCCGAGTTATCTGGTTTATCCGGAGAAGCTCTCCGTAAGCAACAAGACCGGGTTAATGAGCTAGTAGGTGTTGCTGTGCGGCAAAATGAGGCCTATCTTAAGGCTAACACAGCTGCAGGTGGGTCCCAGATTGTTCACTCGGCTAAGGTAGCCAGTGAAAGATCTAAGGGGCAAGCTTCATCACCGCACGTCGGTGGAGATCGTGACCGGAGTGTAAACTCCGGTAAAAATAAGCAGATACAGACATATGATCCGGCATATGCCGGAAAACAGTTAGCCGGGCGAGGCAGTGCCGGCCGGGGTAAAAGCAATCCCGGTCCGGGCAATCCAGATGCCGGAAAAATTAACTCGGCTGGCCGAGGTTATCCACCTCGGTATCCGACACAAATCCTGCCCGGCAGCAGCAAAATATCGAGCATGTTCAGCAGCCACAAGGTGTTGACCAGGTGGCTAACCGTTATGATGATGGTTACTCGGCTATGGAGAGAGCCGGGTATCAGAGATATGAAGGTGCACTGGGATCCCGGCTGGGACCTCGCCAGTTGTCGGAATGATGCACGCTACAAGTTGGACAGGATCTTTATGTCCGAGATGCTGGAAGAGCAAGGCCCACCTGGCCCTGCATGCTTTGGACCTCGGATCATGAGGGAGCCACCGGTGCCGCACTTTCAATTGAACCGGGGCGCAAAGACATATGACGGCAGTACTAAGCCGGAAGACTGGCTGACAGATTATGTGTCGGCAGTGCATATCGCGGGAGGAAACCGCCGATGGGCGGTAAGGTATATCCCGCAAATGTTGGAAGGGCCAGCCCGGATCTGGCTGAACAACTTGCGAGAGGGCAGCGTTGACTGCTGGCTGGACTTTGAAGAAGCCTTCGTTAGCAATTTCTCCAGCACATACAAGAGGCCGAATCGTCCTCAGCAGCTTGCCATGTGCAAGCAGAGGGATGATGAAACTGACCGGGACTACTTGACCCGGTGGAGTACTGTTCGCAATTCCTGTGAAGGAGTTGTTGAAGCGCAGGCCATTTCATGGTTTGCTCAAGGGTGCCGACACGGCTCCATGCTCTGGCAGAAGTTGCAAAGGGAGATGCCGGCCACCTTGGCCGAGACAATCCGGATTGCGGATAGCTATGCACTGGGTGATCCGATGCAGCCCTTGCTGAACTCGGTGGAACCGAGTAGAAGATACCCGGTCAACAATGGACCCGGACCAGCCAGGCGAGGTGACCGCCAGGATTTCGGGATCAAGAGGAGAGAGGACCGGCCGGATTATCGGTACGGTTCAAATCAAGTTGCTGCAGTTGATCAAGATCAGCCAGGTGCCGGCAATAGCCAGCGTCTGAGGAACAGCGGTCCTGCATGGGGCCAAAACCAGGATGGGAAGACCGTGGAGTGACCAGAGGAAGCCATTAACCTATGAGGCAATGCTGGATGGACCCTGCAGCTATCACACGCACGACCCCCGCAGGCCGGCTAATCATTCAACCCGGCAGTGCAGCTGGTATCAGCGCACGTTGAAGGAAGGGGGAGGATCCGGAGGAAATCAGATGGGTGCACCTCAGAGACCTCCAACACTACCGCTCACCGGGGCAAACACTGTTCCCGTGAATGCGCCTCCACCGAGGCCTGCAGCTCCGAGACCTGTGGATAACAGGAGAGGCCAGAGATGTTAACCAAGTGAATGTCGGAGGCAACAACAGCAATGCTGGTCCCAGCCGCCAGGGTGAATATGCCAGGGTGAGTATAGAGAGGCTCATCAGAGCTATGTGGTCTTTGTGACCGAGCCAACTGACAAGCAGAGCCTGCACCGGCGTGCAATGGAGGTAAACGCGGTTATGCCGGCTGTGCCGAAGTATATGCACTGGTCTGATCAGGAGATCAGCTGGAGCATGAAGGACCATCCCCGGATCATGCCTAGCCCGGGAGGTTACGCTCTAGTGGTGGATCCGACATTCATCGGGCCCACCATCAATGTCAGGTTCACCCGAGTTCTCATTGACAATGGGAGCAGCATCAACATCATGTACCGAGACACCATGGTGAAGATGGGCATCTCGGCAAACATGTTGCAGCCGAGTCATACAACCTTTCACGGTATAGTGCCTGGTGTCTCATGTGCACCTATGGGCAAAATTTGGGTTGATGTGTTATTCGGCACCAAGGACAACTGCAGAACTGAGAGCATCCAATTCGAGGTGGTGGACCTCGAAAGTCCATACCATGCTTTGCTCGGTAGACCAGCGCTGGCCAAGTTCATGATATCTACCCATGTGGCTTACCTCAAGATGAAGCTGCCGGGTCCTAATGGCATCATCACCATCTCGGGTGACTATAAGCGTTCCTTGGAGTGCGCCTCGGCTGGCTCTTGTCTGGCCGAGTCATTAATCATTGCTGCGGAGAAGAAGAGGATCCATGAAGTGGTGGCGCTGGCCCAGTCCGCGCAACTCGGTATGCCGGGTATGACTAACCCGGAGCAGAGTGCGGCATTCCAGGTGCCGAAGGAGACGAAGAAGATCAACGTCGACCCGGCGTTCCCAGAACGCAACGTCATCATTGGTACCGGGTTGACCGAGAAATAGGAAGGCGAGCTCAGTCACTTCCTCCGTGAGAATCGGGATATCTTTGCATGGTCAAATCAGGACCTGCCAGGTGTTCCGAGGGAGTTGGCTGAGCACTCATTGTTCGTCAGACCGGATATGAAACCCGTGAAGCAACCTATGCGACGTCTCTCGGATGAGAGGAGAAAGGTGATAGGCGATGAACTGGCCAGATTACTTGCATCTGGTTTCATCATGGAAGTGCTGCACCCGGACTGGTTGTCTAACCCGGTCCTGGTGGAAAAGAAAAAGGATGACCCGAACGTGGCCATTGTGTGGCGCATGTGTATTGATTTCACAAACTTGAACAAGGCATGTCCTAAGGATCCATTCCCGCTGCCTCGGATTGATCAAGTGATCGATTCCACAGCCGGGTGTGAGCTGTTATCCTTTGTAGATGCATATTCTGGTTTTCACCAGATACCGCTGAACCCTGCTGATCAAATGAAAACTGCTTTTATTACCCCGTACGGGGCTTATTGCTATCGTGTCATGACATTTGGTTTGAGAAATGCTGGTGCTACTTACCAAAGATGTATGCAAAAATGCTTGCATGATCAAATAGGCAAAAATGTGCAGGTATATGTCGATGACATCGTCATCAAAACTAAGGAGAAATCCACTCTGATTGATGATCTCAGAGAAACATTCGCGAATCTAAGGAGATTCCGGATAAAACTTAACCCGGACAAATGTACATTTGGTGTGCCGGCAGGCAAGTTACTCGGTTTCCTCGTGTCAAGCCGAGGTATCGAGGCAAATCCGACAAAGATCCGTGCTATTGAGAGCATGAGGTTGCCGAAAATCTCAAGGATGTGCAAAAGTTCACTGGTTGCTTGGCATCCTTAAGTCGGTTTGTTAGTAGGTTGGGAGAAAAGGCATTGCCTTTATACCAACTAATGAAGAAAAGTAACAAATTTGTGTGGACCCCGCAAGCGGATGCGGCGTTCACTGAGCTAAAAAAGATGTTGGCAACTGCGCCGATATTGGCCTCACCATTACCCAAAGAGCCGATGTTGCTCTACATTGCAGCCACAAACCGAGTTGTGAGTGCCGTAGTGGTAGTGGAGCGAGAAGAAGATGGCAAAACCGTGCAGAGGCCGGTATATTATCTGAGCGAGGTGATCTCGTTGTCCAAGCAAAATTATCCTCACTACCAGAAAATGACATATGGCGTCTATATGGCGGTCAAGAAATTGAAACATTACTTTCAAGAGCATCCAATCACAGTGGTGTGTGAAGCTCCTATCTCGGAAATCATTGGTAACAAAGATGCAAGCGGCCGAGTAGCCAAATGGGCCATTGAGCTGGCTCCTTATACGCCACATTATGAAAGAAGAGATGCCATCAAATCTCAGGCACTGCCTGATTTCTTCGTGGATTGGGCCGAGATGCAATATGAGCCACCATTGCCTGACTCCAATTACTGGAGAATGCACTTTGACGGCTCCAAGACAAAATTGGTTTAGGTGCCGGGGTAGTCCTTACCTCGCCAAAGCAGGATCAACTGAGATATGTGTTGCAGATTCATTTTGCGGCATCTAACAATGTGGCCGAGTATGAGGCACTTGTTCATGGGCTCAACGTGGCCAAGGAAATTGGTATTCGCCGGATAGAATGCTTCGGAGACTCGGATCTGGTGGTGCAGCAAGCCTCGGGAAATTGGGATGCTTTAGACGCCAACATGGCGTTATATCGGTTTCATGTCCAGAAGATCTCGGGGTTCTTTGAAGGTTGCGAGTTCAAGCATGTACCTCGGGCAGAAAATGAAGCCGCCGATGTACTGTCCAAGCTAGGTTCATCTCGGGATCCAATCCCACCCGGCATATCCTTGGAGCATCTGAGGAAGCCATCAATCAAACCGTCGCCCGAGTCCGAGTCAATCTTTATCCCGGCGAAACCGGAATCTGATGCTGTTCCCATGGACATCGATGTCGGGTGCATTTGGGAGAACCCGGGGACTGCTTGGCAGAACCCGGGGACTGACCAATTGATGTCAGAGGAGGCAATGTCGGTTGAACCAATGGAGGTGGATGAACCGATCTTTCCTGTACGTCCTGTGCCAGGATGGGCACAGCCTATAATGTCGTATATGATAGATGGGAGTCAGCCAGATGATGAAGCCGAGGCCAGGCGAGTGCAAAGAAGATCCAAAGCATACACCATCATCAACAGAGAGTTGTATAAGAGAAGCGCAACCACAGTGCTACAACGTTGTGTTGAACCGGAGGAAGGGCAAGAGATGCTCCTGGAAATTCATCAAGGAGAATGTGGTCATCATGCTTGCTCAAGAGCCTTGGTTGCTAAGGCATTCCGACATGGGTTTTACTGGCCCACTGCTTTGCAACAGGCAGAAGATATCGTCAGGAAGTGCGAGGGATGTCAGAGATTTGCTCACAAGATCCACATGCCAGCTTCAGCACTCAAGACAATTCCCATCACTTGGCCTTTTGCTGTTTGGTGTCTGGATATGGTGGGGGAATTCAAACCGGCCCGAGGTAACATGACTCATATGCTGGTGATGGTGGACAAGTTCACCAAGTGGATCGAGGTGAAGCCAATCAGGAAGTGTGACGGCCACACGGCTGTATCTTTCTTGAAAGACATCATTTTGAGATATGGTTACCCACACAGCATTATCTCGGATAATGGCACAAACTTTGCTGTAGGAGAATTTGCTCGTTCTGTGCTGAAAAGAGAATCCGACTTGACCTAGCATCGGTCGCGCATCCGGAGGCCAATGGGCAAGTGGAAAGAGCAAATGCATTGGTGTTATCCGGCATCAAAGCCCGGTTGATTGAACCACTGCTGCGAACTCCGGGTTGTTGGATAGATGAGATACCGGCAGTACTGTGGGGTCTCAGGACCACACCGAATCGATCAACGGGCTATACGCCATTTTTTCTGGTCTATGGAGCAGAAGCGGTCCTGCCGGCCGACATACAGTATGACTCGCCAAGAGTTACACTGTACACAGAAGCCGAGGCAAAAGAAGCTCGGGAAAATGATGTCGATCTGCTCGAAGAAGCACGAGAACTGGCCTTATCTCGGTCAGCAATATATCAGCAAAATCTCCGACGCTATCATAGCCGGAAGATAAATCCTCGTGTATTCCGAGAAGGAGATTTGGTGCTTAGGCTAGTGCAGCGCAAAGCCGGCATGCACAAGTTATCACCTCCATGGGAGGGACCGTTCATTGTGAGCAAGGCTCTGCACAATGATGCATACTATCTTATAGATGCACAGAACCAAGGAAGGACAGGATGGACAAATCCGGAGAGGAAACCAAACGACCCTGGAATGTGGCTCTGCTCCGTCCCTTTTACTCTTAAGGGCGCAATGTATGTATCTCGGTTTCCTTTGAATGAAATGTTGGCACTCCGAAAAGAATCTCGGGGACTGCCTTGTCTATATGCATGTGTTTTATCTCTGTTTTATCTGTGTTGTTCCTATGCCGAATGGTTTTAAACCTTGTCTCAAAGTTCAAGTAGTGTATGCTATCTTGTTGTGATCTTGTGACTCGACTGACGAACGCCAAAATGGCAGTCAAGAGCAGAGGTTATGGAATATAGTAAACATGAAAACAGACTCGGGGACTCGGTCCAAAAATGATTCGGTATATGTTGTTTACTAACCCGTTTTTATTCCTTATCTTTGTGTCGGATGACTCTAAACCTTATCTCAAAATTTATGAGTACTGTATGCTATAAATTTGATCTTGTGACTCGACTGTCGAACGCCAAAATGGTAGACAAGAGCAAAGATTACTAAGTATAGTAAACAAGAAAGTAAACTCGGGGACTTGGTGCAAAGTGATCCGGCATTAAGCCAGTCTCGTTGAAGCTAGCAAGTTAAAGTAGCACTGATAAAAACTTAAGAGTATATATACATCTGCACCCGGCATCCCGGGGATTTAACAGTTCAACTTGTGATAAGTTCAAACAGCTGCGGTGGAGGAGCTCGGGTCAGTAGGAGCAGTGCGAGTCGCAGGAGCAATCTCGGTCGCAGGATCGACCGTCGTGGTGGTTGCCGGGTTGCCGGTGATGTCGGATGCTGCTTCCGAAGATATGTCGGCTGCTGTCTGCTCGGCAGTGTCGGCTGCTGCGTCAGTGGCAGTATTGGGAGTTTCAGCCTCGATCTCCTCGTCAACTTCCTCTTCCTCGTCATCATCCTCTTCCTCTTCGACGTCATCTTCTTCGTCGTCGGAGTAGACTGGACCAGGAATGAGATTTGGGTTTGAGCGTAGCTGGCCATGAAGGAGGCTGCTTCCTTGCGGCTCTGGATCAGTGTTGGATCCGACGTCCATTTCGAGTCGGAACGCAGGGATTTCAGTGCATTAAGGTCGATTGCCTCGTACCAAGAAAGCACAAAAGTCAGAGCTTGATCTGCACCGGCACGAGCTGAGGAAGATCTCCACTCTCGGAGCCTTGTCTCGGCGGCCAGCAGGCACTTGGATAACTCGGCGATGGTAGCTGGAGTCGCAGACTCTGGCCATAGAATCCGGTAAACCCGGATACCAGCTTCAAGGAGCTCAGTACCAATGCACCTCAGAGGAGATATGCGAGCATCCAGAGCCGTCAGATGATCTTCAATGTCCCATTCCTCCGAGATCGGGCCAGATTCTGCTCTTTTTTTCGTGCCTTGATGGTAATGTTTGCTGCAGCGGCCTTGGAGTGGGAGAAGTGTTCTGAAGAAAGAAAAGCTACTACCGAGTTAAGTCATATACCGGCATATATCTAATGTCGGTAGAAGCAAAGGAAATGAAAAGAAAGGATAAAGGAAACTTACTGTCCATCTCGCTGTTGATCCGGGTGAGCTCGGCCAACCAGCTGTTGCATTTAGCCTTGAGGGCATCCAGTTCTTGTTGAGCCGAGGTGGCGCGGACCTCGGTCTGCTCAAGGAGCTCCTTCTGCTTCAGAGCATCTTCTTCCCTGTTTCTTCTCCACGGCGGCAGCTTTCTCCATCTCGGACTTCTGATTCTGAACCCGTTCAAGCTCCTTCTGGAGCCGAGATACTTCATCTCTTTCCTTCTGGAGCGCAACGTTGTGCGCGTCGTCCTGGTTCTTCAACCCCTCCTGCAACTGCTTGTAGGCGTTCTTGAGCTTCTTGTGATCCAAGAGCAGCTTCTGGAACACCTCGGTCCGAGTATTGGTGCATTCCTGAAAAAAGGGAAAGTGTTAGTGTTATTATGAAGATTCACGCCGAGTAAACTCGACCTGAATCTCGGGGACTGGATATCGAATTTTTGAAGATTCACGCCGAGTAAACTCGACCTGAATCTCGGGGACTGGATATCGGAATTTTTTGAGATTCAAGCCGAGTAAACTCGACCTGAATCTCGGGGACTGGATGTCGGAATTTTTGAAGATTCACGTCGAGTGATCTTTACTCGATCGAGCATCAACCACTCGACCCGAATCTCGGGACTGGGGATAATATATATCTATTATTATGATAAAAGAAAAAAGGACTAAGCCGAGGAAGGTTTACCTCTGCAATCTTGCTAGCTCGAAGGACCGCAACCTGCAGCGTGTGCATGGACTGCGCAAGCGCGCTTGGGCCAGCTGGATGCCGGGGCGCCGGGGTCTGGGAAGCGGGCGCCGGGTTCTGGGAAGAAACCTCGCTGGTATCGGCAGCATTCCAGTCCATGCTATAATGCTCCACCGAGCCCAGGCTGTTACCGCTTTGAGTTCGCAGCCGGGGAAACTCCCAGCCAGGAGCTGCGACGACTCTGGAGACGGATGCAGCTAGAGCTTGGGTCGGAGTCAGCGCCAGTTGTTTATTCGGAGTGGCCAGCACTTTCCTGGTGGCCAATTGTCGTGGCTGTGTCGGCTTTGGCGGTGGTGTTTGTTTCTGGAATGCCGGTGCGGAAGACGTCGGTGGTGGCGGTGGCTGCTGCGGTGGCTGTTGCTGCTGTGGCTGCTGCTGCGGTGGCTGTTGCTGCTGTGGCTGCTGCTGTTGTGGCTGTGGCTGCTGCTGTTGTTGTTGTTGTTGCTGCTGATCCGGTGCGATCGGAGCTTCGGTCCGCTCCATCGCGGAGTCCATGATGTGGGCACCGAGATCAGCATCTCGGTCAAGGGCCGAGGTGTCGGTATTGAAGGCAACCGAGTCCATGACCTCGGTTTCTGAGGCGTCTCGGCCTCCTCCAGGTGCGGCATCGAAAGTCGGCGGCGGTATGTCGGCTGGAGTTGTATGTACTCCGGTGTCGGTTGACCGAGATACCGCTGGCGGCGGAATAGGTGAGCGCACGGAGGATGCACTCTGACTGACCTCGAGGGCGGCACTGCATCGAGACAGGAAAAGATGTTACCTCGGGGTAATATTATCTTAGTTAAAGGAAGAAAGGGAAACGAGCGTATATCGGCAAAGGATATCTTACCCTTCTGTAACTGGCGGCATCTTCTTGCCCCGTGGCTTATGTCCCGATTTCTTCTGCAGCTTCGGTTTCTTCGCTGCAGGGTCTGAGGCTGTTGAGGTCCCGGTATCCGAGGTACCGGTCACTGCACGTTTGCGAGATCCGCCTCGGTTGCCCGTGGTAGCAAGGCGTGTACTCGGAACCTGGACATCCGGGGCAGCTGGTGCCGAGGGCAGTGGGTAAGCAAATGCGATGGGACGAACATCAAGTGCCTCTAAAATTTGACAATCATCGTCATCGTCATCTGACCAATCTCTGATTGAGTCTCGGGCTTGAGGCTTACCCGAGGCAGGGGCGCCAGCAGCCGGAATCGGCATATGATCCTCATCGTCCGGGTCTTCAACCTCGGTGACGGCCGGGGCAGGTAGATCTTGGCCCCATTTGGCGGAGGGATTCACTCCGTCTTCAATCTTTTGCCGAGCAAATCTCTACAAATCAGACGCAATAAAACCGGGTTATTCTAGGAGCCAAATATGGTGCCGACATAAGAGTTGTCTCGGCAGGCAAAATATGTCGGTCTAAATTGCAAATTACTTACATGCTCCGGAAGCCGAGTTCTATCATGGGGTTCTTTACCCCATTCCCATTCCTCTGTCATCCGCGTCCTGGCGATTGACTTGACGCGTTTCCGGACGGCGGCCTTGCTCAGCTCATGAGTGCTGACCCGAGTAGGGTCGTATTGGCCACTCATGTGGCAGATCTTGTGAACTCGGTTTTGGAGGGGGAGACTCGGCGGCTAATGAAGGTTCTCAAGAGGTCATCGCCTGTCATCCCTTCCACCTGGAGCTGATTGACGATCTTGTGAATCTGGTTGATCTCGAGATTTGTCTCCTTTGGGTTGAACTGCCAATTAAACTGCTCCGTGGGGGCACCGAGACTGAATGTCGGCAGGTTCAAGAGATCGGCATTGTCCGGGCTCTTCACGTAGAAGAACGTGCGCTGCCACTTCCGGCATGACTCCAGGCCTTGAATCCGAGGAAAGATGGAGGCTTTCCGAGGTATAATTGTAGCGGCTCCGCACGGGGTCATCTCCTTGGGGAAGTTCTTGTTTTCCGGATCCGGAACACTCTGCTTCCGGAGTTGGAAGTACTTGGCCCAAAGGTCAACGGTGGGCCAAAGACCGAGATATCCCTCGGAGAAAGAGACATATGCCGAGAGAGTGGTGATAGCGTTGGCTGGAAGGTGATGGGGTTGAAGGTGAAACCGATCTAAGAAACCTCGGAAGAACGGGCTCGCCGGGAGGCCAAAGCCGCGCTCAAAGTGCGCGACGAAGACCACATGCTCGCCGGGTTCCAAATTCGGCTCAGCCTCTTTGCCAGGGGGCCGGCATATCACCTCTTTCGGGATACGCCGAGTTCGGATCAGCCAGTCAATTTCTTCTTGGGAGACGTCGGAGCCTTCCCACCCGGCGCGCTCACCCTCCTCGACGGCGGCGTCGGCGTTATCCGCGGCGTTGCAAGAAGACATCGCGGTGGCGCGATGAGGAAATGAAGGCCACGCACCCGTGCCGGCGGCGGAAATCTGCAAAGAGGCAAGGATTCACCGGCGATGAGCATCTCTCGATGTTTATGCGGTGGAGGAAAAGAAGCACCAAAGAGAAACTAAGAAGAAGATCTACGGAGAAAGATCTAAAGGAAACCTATGAGCAAGAATCTATGAGCAAGAAACGAAATCCTAGCCGCGGGAGGTGCTATGGATGAACAACTTACCGTAGGTGCGGCGGCAGCGCGAGGCAAGGAGCGCAGGCCGTGTCGGCGGTGAGCTTGGCTCGGCGGCGGCGTGAAGAACTCCGGCGTCGTGCGGTGGTGGAGAGCTCTGCGCGGCGGCGGCGATGGCGCAGAGGAACGGGAAAGAGGAAGGAGAATGCGGTAGAAGAAGAGCGAGGTGCCCCGCTCCCCTATTTATGGGCGTGGGAGGTGTGCAGTTAGCGAAATTACCGCGCACGATCCCCGCAACCCCAGCGTGGATTAACTGCGCACGATCTGTGCAGTTGGCGGTAAAAACGGCCGCACGATCGGCCGCATAGTGGGCCACAGAGTGGAAACCACTCAAGGCGTGGTTATTGGTGCGGTTATTGGCGCGAGAATCGAGGAGCCGCGCGGTAATGTGCACGCATATGCGGTCAAAGCACTCAAGTGCGCAGGGGACGTGACAGCTCGTGGGGCTCACGTGACGTGGGTGGCGTGCGCACAGAGGCATGTCTGTCCGCGCACCGGAGCCAAGGCGACACGCAGCGTTTTGCTGCCACATGGCATGGCAAGATCTTTGAAAATATCGAGGAAATCTTCTTGTGTCGGAGAAACCGACATAAGGGCAGATGTCGAAAGCAGTTGGAGATTTGGTTCCTGATGTTTGAATTGGACCGACATATTTATGTTGGATAGATGGTCAAGTTGGTTTGGTTGTGTAAACCTGGTGTGGCCCTTCATCCGAGTCTGCAGGACCGCACCAGCTTCGGGGACTAATGTCGGGGGGCTACCCCGAGGTAGGGTAAAGGTATGGTATAATTTATGTCCAAGAGTGGACCGAGGTACAGTAAAACCGACATAACCAGGCCCAGAAGGGGCCGGGATATGATGCTAGTGCAAACCGACATAACCAGGCTCAGAAGGGGCCGGGATATGATGTTGATACAAACTGACATATGCTGACCGACATATGAAACCGACATATACTGACCGACATACGAATGTCGGTATCTTCGTGTCTTCTCTTATGTGCAGGGAGGATAACCAAGGAAGGGAAATCCGGCATATCCATGCCGGGTTAAAGAGAAGAGGTGTCGTATGCCGGTTGGAAGTCAATGCAAAGGTCACATCACGCCTGACACGGGAGCATGGCAGGCGGTATGGCGCAGGTGCGAGGTGACCGGTCACACCTACCGCTGACCGCGGGCGTACCTGGGAATAGAGCGCGAGGCATGGGCAGGCCACGTCCTGTCCGTGGCAGAGGACACAATCATGACCAAGCTGCTGATGCAGACGCGCGTGGCTACAGTGTAACGTACGGCACCAATCCTGTGACCCGGGGTACCAATATATAAGGTGCCCCAGGCCCTCCTGCAGAGAAGAGACACGAAGAGAGATACCGGAAGAGAGACACTAGGAGAGACACCGAGAGAGGCACGACGACGATGCGCTGAGAGATCTTTTCCCCCATAGCTTCCTTCTTCTTCCTTGAGAGCTTCACCGTAGCAGAGAGCATACAGCTCGAGGAGCACCTTTGTATTCTTGAGATCCTGATATACTGAGAGAGACAGGCAGGAGTAGGGGTCTTACCTCCTCACGAGGGCCCTGAACCTGGGTAGATTGCGGTGTGCTTTGTGTCTTCTGTGTGCGCTCCTTAGCGCGCTATCCCTCCCCGGTTCCACCAGCGTCCATGGGCCCCAACTCAAGCCATCCTATGGCATCTGCCGTGATACCACCACGACACAAATTGACAGTTCTTCCAAGCCCAATGCATGCAGTCGATGCTTCCAAGCATCCCAGGGAAGCCTCTTGCTTCATTGTTGGCTAGGATCCGGGCAGTGTCTTCCGCATTGGGTGATCGCATGTATGTTGGCCCAAACACTGCAACCACTGCCCGTCAGAACCTGTTCAAGAAATCAATGGCAGTGGACTCGGACATGCGCAAATAATCATCCTGGGCATCACCGGGAGCACCATATGCAAGCATTCTCATCGCCACCGTGCACTTCTGAAGTGAGGTAAAGCCTACCGTGCCGGTGCAATCCTTCTTGCATTTGAAGTAGGTGTCGAACTCCCGGATGGCATGCAAAATGTCGAGGAAGAGCTTCCGTTTCATCCTGAAACGGCGCCGAAAGACCATCTCGTCCTTCAGGGGATCGTCGGCGAAATAGTCAGAGTAGAGGATGCAGTAGCCTTCGTAGCGCTACCTCGGCTTGCTCTTGCGGCGACCGGGCGCCGAGCCACCACGCCGCGGCCCCGCGGCCTCGTTTGCGAGCAGGCCGGCAAGGCAGGTGAGGATCAGCAAGTGTTCTTCATCGTCCACGGCGGCCTCGGCTTCCTCTTCCAGTAGTTCGGCGAGCAGCTCCTCGTCGTCGGAGTCCATGGCTGGACGGACAAAACGCCGAACACCTTGCGGGCGAAGTGGGCGCGTTTCGCCCCGTGAGTCTTCCTTGCGGCTAGATCACGGCGGAGGGAAGGGGCGGCGCAGGCGGCGTGGAGAGGGTGGGGTGGTGGCCTTTCTAGCTGCTTGTGTGCAGCGGAGGGGGGAGGGGTGGTACCGGCGGCGACATGGCGGCAACGCGAGAGGGAAGAGGAAAGGCGAGGCGGGGTGGGGAAAATGCACTGTCTCACCGACAATGCTGGCTCACGCGTGTTTTCCCTTCGTTCGACTCCCCAGGCGGAACCCAGTGGGTTGGGTTTGGTCTGGATGCGTCGGCGCTAATTTTGGCCGAAACGACGCTATTTGGGCTCCGGGAGGGGGGGGCGACTGGAAGAATTTCGGCGCTATTTGGGCTCTTGGGGCGGACGCTAGGGGGACAGCTGGAGATGCCCTAAATGCCCTAAAGGATGCATCGTGATATTTGCTAGAAACAAATCTGGCGTGATTCTTGCCTGTAGTTACTCAGAGAAAATCGCAATTAATATTGGTCTGTTAATATGGAAACTACCTACGAGATGGATGCTGCTAACGGCATGGAAGCAAACCCCGCATGTTCCCTTACAAATCGAACAGACAAACCAACACGCATCCAACGACAGGAGACTATTCCGATGGAAAGTCTTGTATCGACGTCCGATGCCTAGCAACGCTAAAAAATAACCATTATATAACATGTTTTATTGTTATATTTAAACTAGTAAATTTGCACGTGCAACGCACGTCTCTAGATAGCAGATGTTCAGAAAGAAAAAATGCCAAATGATGTTAACAATATTTTGAGGAGACAAACTATAGATCATGTAATATTTATGAGCGCTCATTTTTTTGCTCCCGTGACAAAGTAATGTACCCTATTTTTTCTACATAATATGAGCATAATCCAATTGCTGAACTTAGTGGCCACATTACTGCGTCGACCAATGATTCCAGACGGAGATTCATAAAGCCGATGCGGCTTGGAAGTGATTTCAAATGACAGTAGACAGTCCATGCTGAAAATTTATCATAAGGAGAAGCTTACAGGAATTTTGTCATTGTACTTTTCTCTTATGCGGTTAGCCTCAGCCTGCCTCCTCTCTATAAAAAGCATCCATAGGACAAACAGTATTATCTCAACTATTCTATACTGACTACGAAGAAAAATTGTCTTTAGAAGAAGTTGCAGATCAAGTGTAACCAGCCAGATCATCACATGTAACAGGAATCGTAAAATCGTTTAAGTGAAACTGCATGTTCTACAGTTAAACCAGGACCTACATGTCGGCAGCTAATAGTTCAATAACCAACTATAAGTTTTTGTTTATTGAAAGAGAAATAACTCGGCGTGGCATAATAAAAGGCTGACTACAGGACCCTTCCACCACAGATTCAGCAAGACAAGCTGGACTGATAGACCAACTTTTGTCATCAAGAAGAACTGGATATTATAATCAGGTAATGTTACACAAAATTAATCTATGAAGAAACTCAGTTGTAAATATTATCTCCTTATGATGACCCATCCAGAAGTGACAATATTTCCCTATTACCCACCCCCATCAACCCCGAAGATTAAACAAGTGGATACACATTGAAACCCAGCTCCACGATGAATACACAAAATTACCATACTTGGTCAGTACTATCAACTGAAACCATCCACACAACTTAACGATCATCACAATCCCCTTCGTGGCTTTCCAATTCGACAAGCAAATTGGTATCCAGAATCTCTACAAGACCTCCTAATCTAAATTACCTCGAGCTTTGGCTGACTATTTAGACGCTGAAGGTGCACATGGTTTACCTAAGGAAATCAACATAGAAGCTAGTATTTTGCAGGCAACTGCTCCGCTCCTAAATTCCTAGAAAAATCGCGACTGTTCCTAGAATTCGTAGTCTATCGCCCAGACCCACGGAACACAGCATACACAGCACAAACAGGAAGGAGGGCACTGGAAGAATGAACGGACCGAGCGGGTGCTCCAGCTTGAACGAGCTCCTCGCAATCGATCTCCCTTCTTTACTGCAAGCGCCAAACTACCGAAATCAACAACAGAAGGTGCACGCACCGCAATGGCATTGGGGATTTGGGGAAGAAACCTATTCAACCTAGGTAAACGCCGTAAACTCACGGCCGGGACGGAAAGTTGACGGCGGCCTGCTTGCCGTGGTCGCATCGGGCAGGCGGCAGGACGGCAGCGGGCAGGGCGCAAGGCACAATTGTGGGAGACCTCTTCGCCGCCAAAGCCTCCCGTACCATCGCAGCCTCCTCATGCCTCAGCCTCCATTCATCCCAGCCTTGTCACCACCTATCGCCTCTGGCCGGCCGGCCACGCCATGCGTGATACAGGACCGGGAGGCCCCGCATCTTGAGCCTACGCCGTGCGGGGGAGCGTGTGGCATGAGGCGGCGGCTCAGATCGGCTAAATCGGGCACCTGATTCGATTCGCACCGGGAGACGGGACTGACCTTGCGCGGCCACTCGTGGCGGCTGCCTTCGCGGCGAAGTCGCCGGCGACAGCCGATGCCCCGGCCACTCGCGCGTCGTGGTGCCGCCCGCGGCTGCCTTCGCGGCGACGTCTCCGGCGCCAGCGGCCAGCCGATGCCCCGGCCACTCGTGCGTCGAGGTGCTGCCCGCCGGCTGCTTTCGCAGCGAGGTCTCCGACTCGCGGTAACTCATTCGAATAAGAAAAGATAACGATTGGGAAGATGTGTTGAGTTTAACTCAACACAGACGGAACGATCTGGTTCGTTGATCAGCGATCGTACGGCATAGATTTAATGTATCCGGCGAAGTTTGCTCTTTTAATAATAGTATAGATTACGTGGTTTGATTAAGATAAGACTGTCTTATCAATCATTGTACATGCCTTATGAATTAAGATAAGACGGTCCCCCCAAAGGTTTTAACATCAACAAGCCCATCTAGGCTCCTTCAAGGTTAACAAGACCAAGCCCATCTGTGTCCCTTAAATGACCAAGGGAACAAGATCCACACCAGAAAAACCCATCTTTTCCCATTCCCTGGCTGCATTTGTTTCTCCGTAAGCCCTAATCATACGCTGATGCACAGGCTGATCTCACTCACTTCCCGGCTCACATGCTCCCTGTGCCACGAGGGTAGCCATGATTGTATTGTACCGGGCCATGCATGATGCATGGATTGAATGAACATTTGAACGGTCTCCTCCCCACCTTGCGGTAAGCAATGAGCAGAGTAGTTTACTCTTCCCCTGTCCTTGTAATGTAACCCAAATCCAGCATCATTCTGCACGAAAGAAAAACGGCGGCATGTGGTTTCGATAATCGACACCGATTCCAGGTGGGTATAATTCGGTCGTGATTCTCCCATGTTACTACTACTATTACAGGCTAGCTACCACTCCAGCTTACACCACGTAATGCAGAAAAACATGGACACCGAACAGAGGTCAAAGTAGGTCTATGAAGCTGGGAAGAGGAAATTAGGAGGGAGAAGGCCATAGCCAACCTACGTGGTCGTGGTTCGCGGAGTACAATCAGATGCTAGCTGCGTTGGGGTCTTGGGGATGGGACTTGTGTTGTCTGACTGTTACGTACCCCACAGTCGACAGCTGAGCCAGGCCTACGCCGGCTACAGTCGCTGAGTTGAACGGCATCCTGGAACTGGAAGTCGCACATGGCGCGCGTCCACGACAGGAGACATCGCCTACGTACGCGCTGCCATGCATCCTTGCCTACGATTGTCCGTATTGGATCGTCTGTGTTGAGAATTTCAGATTTCTGTGCCTGACAGCCTTGCTGTTTGGTTACATTAACTGACACTGCATCATCCTGATTACTCCTTCTTGTGTCTGTTTGCCCAAACCGAGACATTGTTCTGCATCCTGATCTGTGCCAAAAACAATCCTCCTGAGATAGCTGAACGATCTAATGACCGGCAGATACGATAATCATGCATGCATTCTCCACACATGGAAGCACAACTGCCAACGCATGAAACCGCCCGAATTACAGTACCAACCGTTCAAGGCGAGATCAGGCTGCAGAGTGCAGCATATTCTAGTTTCTGAACCAACAGTCTCGCAGAGCAGTAAGCACAGTGCAGCGATTATTGGAGATGTGACGGGAGAGTGGGCTACTGGACGAGAGAGAATATATATAAGTATCTATATATACATCTCAGCTATTCTACAACCACTTGTAGAATAACTATTCTACAACCCTTCTGAACTTCGGACGTCATGTAAGTTAACTTCGCCCGTCACGAAAGTGAACTTCGCAGAAATTTCGCAAATGAACTTCTTGGCTACACATAATTTTTTCTGAACTTCGCTCGTCGGATAAGTGAACTTCACAAAAAAAAATTGTAATTGAAATTCGCGGCTGAGAATGATTTTTCTGAACTTCGCTCTCACATTAGTGAACTTCACAGAAATTTCGCAAACGAACTTCTCGGCTGACCATAATTTTTTCGAAACTTCACTGGTCACAAAAAGTGAACTTCGGAAAAAAATCGCAAATAAACTTCTTGGTTGAGTATTATTTTTTCTGAACTTCGCCGGTCACATACCAGCATTTTGTTAACTTCTCACGACCGTTTTATGAACTTCTCGCGATATGTAAGTTAACTTCGCATTAATCTCGCAAATTAGCTTCTCAGTGAATAACTATTAGGGAATGAACCTGTTGAAATCAAAGAGTGAACTGAAGTAATCTTGAGAGCTCCAATCATTCAATTTTGACCCAAAAACAGGCATGCACAAACTGTGCAAAGCTCGCATAGCCAAATAATCTTCCGCAAAATAATCTTCCGAAAAAGTTTAGGAGTGCACAGGCTTTCTTGTCGGAAGTTGACGCTCGTACTTGCGGAAGTTCATGCCGGCAGCAGAGGTTGGGGTACAGCAGAGGGAGTTCACGCAGGGAGGGAACAGAACTCAACGCCGACGATGCGCCGGAGTTCAGATGGGGGCAGTGAAGCACGGAGTCCATGGCCAAATCGCCGTGCCCCACGACGGCGCTCGGAGGAAGCCGGGGAGTTCATCGTCGGCTGCGCCCAGGGATGCGGGGAGGCGCCGGTGGGCGGGGTCCTCGCCGGATAGGCGCGCCCGCGGTCGAGCAGCAGCGGCGCCCATGGGATGCAGGGGATGCGAGCGGGGCGGCGACCTCGCCGGACACACGCGCGGGGAGGCGGCGCGGCGTGGGGGAGGGCGGCGCGAGGGGGCGGTTCGCCGGGGGCGTCGGGGAAGTCCGGCGGCGCCGTGCAGGAGGTAGGGGACGAGTTGGTTGGGTCGGGTTGCCTACGGCGGCGGCGCGCTAGGCCTGCCGGTGACGTCGACGCGAGGGGGCGGTCCGCCGGGGCGTCGGGAAGTTCTGCGGCGCCGTGCGGGAGGTAGGGGACGACGCCGTCGGGTTGGGTGCGTGCGTGGTAGGTGGTTGACTAGTTGGGCTGCGGGTGGGTGGTGGGTTCGGCTGGGCTGGGGTTCGCGGTTAGTTTTTTTAGAGGTGGGTTTCCTGATTATAGAGTGGGTTGTAGAATAGGTATTCTACAATCTCTTAAGAGGGGTTGTAGAATAGTCCCACCTCTATATAGAGGAGACGCCGCGGCGCCGGCGCCTCTGTAAAGCACTACACACGCAGATGATGCCACGGCACGGAACGCGCGGCGGCGGTGCAACCGCCGATCGAAGGCGGTGGTCACCGTTGGTTGGCTCCCAGATCGATGCCCATATTCTGTTGCCGCTCGCTGCCGGCTGCCGGCCGGGGAAACCACTTGTTTTTGCCATCGCTTTTCTCGCCTCTGGACGACTGGATCACTATCGATCCAGGCTCAGCAAACCAGGAGTTCTCGATCATGAACAGGGTTAGGATTCCCTGGATATATGGAAGAGGAAACCAGGAGGGAGAAAGCCATAGCCAACCTACGTGGAAGATCAGGATTCCCTGGTATAGTCAGATGCTAGCTGCGTTGGGGATGGGACTTGTGTTGTCTGACTGTTACGTACCCAACGCAGTCGCTGACAGGGCGTATCTGGGGTACCCCCGAAATATATGTAAAAATTCATTTAGTACCAATATTTGAACTAATTCTTGCTAAATGATACAAATATTTGCAGTAATTGTTGCTAAATGCTAAGTATAATCAAGAATTTTTAAGCTTGGCACCCCCAACAATCTTATCCTAGATCCGCCACTGGTCGCTGACTTGAACGGCATCCTGGAAGCCGCACATGGCGCGCGTCCACGACAGGAGACATTGCCTACGTACGCGCTGCCATGCATCCTTGCCGTTGCCTTAGCTTCTCCCTACGATATTCTCAAAAAAAAAAAAAAAAAGCTTCTCCCTACGATTGTCCGTATTCGATCGTCTGTGTTCAGAATTTCAGAGAGGAATTAACACTTTTAGTCCCAAAACTTGCGCGATGCGAATGATTTAGTCCCACATCTTGCAAAGTGGACAGCGGTAGTACCACAACTTGCGTCGCCAGGATTAATAGAAGAGAGAGTATATTTACAAGATATTTATAGAAGAGAGAGTATATTTACAAGATTGCAACCCCGCCTTACAAGCAAGGAAGACTGCAGTGTTAGAGTATATGTACGGTTATGATTAGTTAGGGTTAGATCATCTTGTACTCCAAGTCTCCTAGGAACCAGAAGGGGACGGCGATGATGACAAGGTGGAGGAGGCGACGGACGCACAAGACTTCTCCAGTCGCAATCGTCCGCTTCACTCTCGCTACGACTGAGGGGGATGTTAGAGTATATGTACGGTTATGATTAGTTAGGGTTAGATCATCTTGTACTCCAAGTCTCCTACCCCTTGTACTCCTATATAAACCCCCCACCAGGGTCTAGATCAATACAACAGAAATTAGAGATTCTAAAACTTTCACATGCAGAACACACTCCACACAAAAATATAAGATGTTTTAGTTTTTGTCCACATTCACATGCACACAAATGTATGTAGACACATTTTACTTTATATGTTCACTCATTTTAATATGCATGTAGACAACATATGTAACATATAAAACATCTTATATTAAAAAACGGAGGGAGTATGAGCGAGTGGAGTGTGCTAGCTCACTCACCGTTGTCAGGTTCACCATGAACATGCCAATGTCGTACCCCTTGAGGGAGGTCTCTGTTGGTCATGGTTTTGCTCCATCCATAGCAGTTCTCGACGTCCGGCTTGCCGAACTATAAGTTGAATGTCTTGGACTTCTTGTCCTTGTCCTTCTTCTCCTTCTTTTGCTTCTCCTTCTTCTTCTTGTTCAGCGGGTCGACTCCCCACAACGCGTCGAATATTTCTTCCGTCCAATTCGACTCCTCTTCCTTCTTCTTTTCTTGATATGGGATGCATGCTATGATCGACGGCGGGCTCTTGGCCGATTTGATTGCCTCCGCCACGTCAGGGAAACCTTTCAAGATGAACAGTTCATGTAATTTCCAGTAGATAGCACTGCATTCCCGTACTTATTTGACGTGTGAGATACTCCGTTTACTTACCCCAAATCCCAACCAAAGAATTTCTTCATCAAAACCTTTCAGTAGGTTACTGACGCTGGAGTATGCTTCTGACGTCGGATGCTGCAATATTGGGGCAGAGTACCCATCGCCAGTATCGCAAAGATAATGAACAAGTAGATCACCCAGCAGGCCAGCACAAAAGCGATTTGTGTATGTATCGAGGGATCATCGGAGCTGATGGCGTTGCTAGTGAAAATGTCGTAGATCCAAAGGCGCTCCCTCGTGGCGTTGGGATAGCTCTGGATGTACATGATGCTACCCTGCTCGAAGTTGTAGACATCTCCTCGCTCCACTTCCAGCGAGCTTGCTTCACTGGCCTCTGCTTGGATGTAAGTCACCTTAGCGCCCTGCCACCAGAACTCACGACATTAAAATCAGTCAGATATGAAGACGTACTCTTCCTGATCGTAGTGGTCAACAATGTAAATACTCACCGCTGTGCACGTAGAACACCATGCCGGCGTGCAGCTGCACGGGAGGAACAGGGTGTAAATACTTTGGACTGAAATGCAAAAATGCCGCCAAATCCTAACTAATACGAGCCGAAGAACTCTGGGCGGAAATTTATTCTACTCTGCTGGACTTAAGTACAAATTTTTCGTCCAGTCAGCGTCCGACGTGGCATGTTCCGGACTAATTAATCTTGGCAACGCAAGTTATGGTACCATCGGTGTCCACTTTACAAGATGTGGGACTAAATCGTTCGCAGCGTGCAAGTTATGAGACTAAAAAGTGTTAATTCCTCAATTTCACATCTGTGAGCGGCAACCAGCCAGCTGGCTGGTTTGGTTGGTTACATAATTGACAGGGTAGTTTTGATCCTGGGATACAGAATGTAAACGGAAATGGATGTCAGTCGCAAAAAAAAATGCAAATGAAAATGTCCAAGCGATGCGCCTGTTTGCCCAAAACAACCCGTGTTCTGCATCCTGATCTGTGTCAAAGATCCCGAAGCGGTTATCGATCTCTTGACCGGCAGATACGATGATCATGCTCCACACATGCAAGACTGCCAACGCATGAGACCGCTGGGATTACAGTACAAACCGTTCAAACAGAGATCATTACAACCACTATCTAGCTAGCGGTATATTCTAGTTTCTGAACCAACAGTCTCGCAGAGCAGCAAGAGCACAGTGCAGGGATTATTGGAGATGTGACGGGAGAGTGGGCTAGACAATAGTTATCTGTCAAGACTGAAAGAAACTGAAGATAGTTAGCGCAGTCGTCGTCGCATACTATATTATTCGCCCGCCGCAACCGAACGACAGAGGAGACGCGCGCCGCGCCGCTGTAAAGCTCACACGCAGATGACGCCACGACACGGAACGCGCGGCGGCGCAACCGCCGATAGAAGGCGGTGGTCACCGTTGGTTGGCTTTGGCTCCCAGATCGACGCCCATATTCTGTTGCCGCTCGCTGCCGGCCGGGGAAACCACTTGTTTTTGCCATCGCTTTTTCTCACCTCTGGACGACTGGATCACTATCGATCACTCCTACTCACTGCAGGAATCAAAGGCTATGCCGACGGTTTTTTGCCGTCGGCACAGGCCCCTAAACCGTCGGCACAGACCTATGCCGACGGCCACCGTCGACATAGGGTCGTCGGCATAGGTGCCTGTAGGCACAGGTCACCTGGCCGTCGGCATAGGTCAAAGCCGTCGGCATAGGCTATGCCGACGGCCAAAAAGAGACCGTCGGCATACATTTCGTCGGCATAGGGAAGGTGGGGCCGACGGCGCTGACAGCACCTATGCCGACGGCAAAGCCGTCGGCTTAGCTTGCCATGCGTCAGAAAAAAAAATCCCCGCCGTCCCACGCTGGGACGGGCTGGGGGCGGGCGCTGGATGGGGACGAAACGGTCAGAGACGGCGGCGACGTGCTCCTGGTCGACGAAGACGGCGGCGCGGTCGAGACGGCGACGCGGCCGACACGACGGCGGCGTGCTCCTGGGTCGCCTCGGCGTCCGACGCGACGAGGACGGCGGCGCGTTTGAGCTGGTCGACGAAGACACAGCGCTGCTCCTGGCACACGGGCCTCGACCTCGGCTTCGGTTCCGGGCAACGGCGCGGGGACGGAGCAGGGCCGTGGAGGGCTCGAGGGACGGCGGAAAGGCGGCGGCGTTGGATGCGCGGGACGGAGAGCGGCGGGCGCGCGGCGTGGCCCCCGACGCGCCACCGCCGCCGGTGTCTTCCATGCTCTTGGCGTGCGCAGCCTCGGGCGACTGGGCGCTGCTGAAGTCGCTCGATCTGCTACGCGGGAGCGGGTCGTACGCCGACGGGAGGAGGGAAGGAGGGGCCGGCGATGGTGAGGGAGGGGCGGGTTGGGGGAGAGGAGGCAGCGGCGGAGATAGACGCCGGCGAGGGGCCGTGTGGGTGCTGCCATGGCGTCGGGAACGAAGTAGGTGAGCAGCGGGATCGAGATGCGTCTGGTCCAGGATATGGTTCTCGATCTTATCTTGAAGGACTGGGAGCCAGATGCGTTTTGGACTTTGGTTTTTCTGTCCAACGAGTGTGCTTCTTTAGGTGGCCTCACGCGCGTTGGATGGGCAAGATGTGGCTGAGAAACATTGTTGCCAAAAATAATTAAAAAAATATTATTATAAATATCATTTTCTATTTTTTTTAAGTGCCAAAAATGATTTTTTTATTAAGCAAATACCACAAATATGTTGCAAAAAGTCATATACATGAAGAAAAAGATGATATGGATGTCATATTTGGATTACTCTAATTTTCTAATCGATTTAGACATTTTATTTATTAAATTTCGATTTATAGATCAAAAGATATGAATTATTACATATTAGATGAAAAATAGGGAAAAAGCTTGCCGTCGGCATAGCCCATGTGTCAAATCTATGCCGACGGCATATCCTATGCCGACGGCTTTGTGGACGGGCTGGCCTCGTCGAGACCTATGCCGACGGCCCCGATAAAAAGCCGTCGGCACAGGGCTTGGCTGTCGGCATAGATCCCCATTCCTGTAGTGACTGGAGTATAGCGGTGGGAGGGAAGAGCTTTTGGAAAGCGAATTTGCTAGTCACTGCGGTCTCTCTCAGGCTCGGTCTTTATCCGCGGTCACTGGCCTGGCCGGCGCGCTCAGCAGCCTTATCCTTCTGACATTCTTGGCCCATATCCTACCTTTTGGAGGGGAGACTGGCTAGACTAGCTAGAGACCCTTTTTGCCCTTTTGCTAGTGGACATAACGGACTGTCTCCCTCCGGGAACAGGCGGCAACAGACAGCCAAAATAAACATCACAGGTTTCAACAGTAAACAAGGAAATTGTTATGTGGATGGATGTTATTAAGAAAACAAAATAATGCGTGCCTTCTTCTTACTTGTTTTACATTCAAAAGGTATGTCGATCGATGTGAATTTGGAATATATATATCGTGAATCTTACTAGCTAGGTTCAAAACCTGCTCGACTGACTGCCCCACCCCACTGATTAAAGGCGTCGTCCTTAACCCACCTGGTTAATCATTCAGGTTAAGCTCCTTCTCATGTAGGAGTACATCATCATCAACTGCCTTTAATTAATTTAACCCTCACTGAGCAACATGCCGTACGTGCCACCACACAGTGTTTAGCTGCAAAAGAACATGATCGCACCGATCGAGTGGCAAGGCAGCAGCTTTACCGGGTGTTTTCAAACTGAAGCAAGTTCGGCCGATCTCCGTCCCAAGGACAGCGAGCATGCAGCTTTAGGCCGCCCTAACAGTCCTGGCTACTCGGTTATAATATCTCTTTTGCAGTCCAAGTGTCCTACCTAAGACTTGCGTGATCAAGAAAGATACCTAGCTAATTCGAGCCTTTCGTGTCGCCGATTTGTATATCTTTGCAGTCCTCTCTATATGTTAGGTTCTCGCAGACTAAGGCATGACCTAGTGGTGGGGAGGGGCTGATGCCTTCTCACCCACCCGAGTTCAAGTCCTCATGCTTGCAATTTCGGTGATGTTGCACCCTCCTCTATCAAAAATCACGTGGTTCTCCCACGTTGAAATCATTTTTTCATATGTTAGGTTCTCGTGCCCTCGAGAAGATGGAGGTGATGTAGGGTAGATTTTTTTCTTTGAAATGGAGGCAAAACAGTATGTCTCGTCTCATTAATTAAAAAGAAGTTTAGATGGAGTTATAACAAGCCCTGAATGGCGAATAAATCAATTTTACGACTTTATCTCGTTCACGATGTTTATGGGAAAAATATATTTTAGAATGTCCAAAAGTTCCGAATAAAAATTTCGGGTGGCCTGTGTCAAAAAGACAAAACAATGTCTCATGAAAGTTCATTTTGGAGCAACGGTGTCTTTTTCACACGGACCACAAATTTTTTTTTTTTTTTTGCGAAACTTTTGTGTGAACATGAAATGTTCGGATGTACACCCGAATTTTTTTGTTTGCAATTTTGAAATGCGGTTTTTGAATAGTGGGTGCATATACACCAATGAGTCAAAATCGAAATTTCCCTCTTTCACATACATCTTGGTGTGGTCATCCAGCCAACACCAGAGAGCATGTATGTTTTGATCCCACGGATTAGCTCGGGATCCTATTGATTGTCGCCTGGTCGTTTGGCCTGACATTGTGGTGGTGACTACGATGACGACTTCGAATTTATTTTGGTTAGTCGTTTCCATGTTTCATTATTTTGTGATACTGGTCTTCTTTCGCAATTGTGACGAACCTGTAGTTCAGCATTGTGCACTGTGCTTAGCGATCTGAGCTTCTTATTTGAGTGGACAACACAAAGGACTACCTGGAACCTTGAAGAGTAGTTCATCTTGTGATGTTCGATATTTATTAAAAAAACACCATGGAAGAAAACTACTACAAAAAGGTAAATCTAGAGGCAATGACTTCGAGGTACCTCGATATAACTTTTGATTTATATGGGACATTTGTTGTTCATGTTTATTTTAGTGTACTTTATGTATATTGTTTGAGTAATCAATAAAAATATATTGTTTGCTATTCAAATTGACGATTGTAAAACAACCAGAAAGAGCCCTATGGACTGTATTGCTGTGTATCCAGTATTCAAGGGCCAAACCTACATATTTGCATTCCCTGTTAAATAAATAAGAAGAAAGGCAAAGATTAATTAGGTGAGTTGTGCATAGTTTGAAAATGAAAATGGATTATTTGTAAGGATCGAGTATGTATGGGCGGCTTTGCTTGGCATGATGTCGTGGGCATGCCCTTCGGGTGTGCCACTGTCGCAGCAGTGGAACATGGGGTTCCCCTGATGCTGCCAAAGTGGGTCCTCCACTGGGGCCCACCAAGAAGATGGACAAGGCAAGGAGTCAAGTACAGCAGCCTCAAGGACACCCGACAAGTTCGACAGCAAGTCTCTGCGGCTAAGGACCAGGTGACCTTCCGGGTCACCCCCTCGCCCGGAGAACCAGGCGAGATACCAGCGGGTCCGTGCGCCCGGCAGGAGACCAGGCGCCCCCGGGTCCTCCATCCATACCACCGAGAGGATAAGATCCCCAGCTCGCCGGAAGCTGGTCGAAGACTTGGGCGCCAAGATGAAGGCCGCGCCTTGGTGACGTTGCCACGAGCGCAGTTGGTGGGGCGGGCAGGCTTTGTCCGTCCCACCTTTTCCAAGGGCGGACGACCACGCCGCCCTCCTCAGAATGCTTGGAGGAGAGAGTGCCACGTCTCCTCCAAGGACCGCCAAGGGGTTTTCCCGCCAAGACCCCTCATACCTCTCGCGTGCCCATGTCGGATCCCCTTAGCCTATAAAAGAAGGACCATGGCACCGAGGGGGACGAAACAGAAGCAAGCTAGAGCTCAGGCAAGACTAGATTAGGGTTCGGAAGGTAGAGAGAGAGGTGATCTCCCCAGGGCAGGATCTGCTCTTCGTCTACCTCCGGCCGAAACTCTGCCGGGTTCACCCCAGAACACCCTTGTACACCACACCATGATGAACCTCAATCTAGACATGCAGGAGTAGGGCTTTTAGCCTCCGGGCGGCCTGAACCTGGGTAACTCCGTGTGTCCTGTAGTGTTGTTTGCTCTCTCCCTCTCGACGAAGAATTTGGCGTCCTTGCTCCCGGGTAAGGCGTCTTCCAGCCTCCTTCGCGCCCCGTGCCGAACCTAAAAAGGGGGTATCATCTACTCCCGGTGTCCGTCACCCGAGACACAACATCTGGCGCGCCAGGTAGGGGGTGCAAGCGCTGGATTCGTCTTCTTCTTCATCGACCTCAAGTTCTGCGTCAAGTTCATCGTCAAGTTCTGCGTCGAGCTTCTCGTGCGTGACAAGATCCGCTTCAAGACCCCGGCGCCTTCGGAGCAGCACTTGTTTCGACTCTCACAAGCGAGGCGCCGGATCCGACGGCCAAGATGACAAAGAAGAGAAAGGCTAAGGCAGCCATGGAGTTTCTGCGGTATCCAGGGCTCGGTTTCGTCCTAGGGGAGCCCTCGTCGACCTCCGCCACCAAGGGTCGGGACTTTGGAGTACAGTTTGTACGACCAGCGGCGTATGTCAGTCCTTTAATCAGCGAGGAAAGGCCTCAGGAAAACGCCATGAGCATCGATGTACCTTCCCCCTCGTGGACGCACGAGGAAAGGGAGGAACTCTGCTCCGACGTATCACCTGCAGCGCAGCCTCTGAAAGGCGAGGGCCCAGATCAGAGCACGGAGGATGATCCTCACCTAGAAGATCCTCTCATTTACGTGCCCCAAGAGCTCAAGATTCCTCTGCGCAAAGATGGTCAGCCTGGAGTGTGGTGCATGTACCACAGATCTGATAGACACAGTCTGGAAGAGTGCCGCCAGTTCAACGATATTCAGTTAAGGCAGAAGAATGGGGAGTGCTATGCCTGCGGCGAGCCAGGACATATCTGCAGAGATTGCCCCTTCACCAAGAAACCCAAGAAAACCAAGGCCAATCCTGGCGCTCCACAGAAAGGGAAGTCTTTTCGAACCTTCGCTAATGCCTCTACTCAGACTGAAGAGAGTGAAGAGCCGAGCCCAACCCAACGGACACAAGATTGTCAAAGATTAACTGCTGCCAGTTGGGACCAAACTTTCGTCTGCGGCAATTCTGACAAAGGAGAATGGGAACTCCTGGGTCATATAGTGACAATACATCCGGGACCGAGTGGACCTCCCCAGAAGTACTGGATCGCGAAGTGGTTGGTTTCCAGTCCTCAGAAGTAAACAGCATCAGGGTCTCCGGACCGGCATCTCTGTCATGCCAGCCAGTTGCCGGAACACCAAGAAGGTGAGCTCCGGGTTTTACAGTACGAGGGTCTCCGGACCGGCATTTCTATCATGCCAGCTAGTTGCCGGATCACCAAGAAGATGAGCTCCGGGTTTTGCAGTACGAGGGTCTCCGGACCGGCATTTCTATCATGCCAGCCAGTTGCCGGATCACCAAGGAGGTGGCCTCCGGGTCTCCGGACCGGCGTCAGCCAGCCAGTTGCGCCTTTGAGCGGCATGCAAGGACCAGTCCCCGCAAGGGTGTATTGGGCCCTTGGGTATATTTCGGCACGGAAGCCCTGTTCCGCCAAGAATGGTGGGGCAGGGCAGAATTATGTCTGAAAAAACAACATAGAAGACCCGCCACGGCGGCAGCGCGACGAAGTAATTGCCGGAATATACTGAAAGGAGGTCAAATGCGAGCTAAGTATAAACGTGCTCGCGCGGGCTTTTTTCCTGGTTGCATCGGTTTTATACACTTTGGCTAAAGCGAAAGCGGGCGTAATCTTGGGGTAGCGCCTCCGCGACAATACTGTCAGTTTCCCTCGGGCAGTGGAGTCGTGGGCTGAGGTCCGTACGGTCAAGACCGGTGGGTCCCTGGGGGGTTGCGCCCTGTGTCAGCACTTCAGAACAGTCTGATTGCTCACGGCTGGTTAGCGCTCGCGCCCTTGGATCCTTCCGAGTGCGTTAAGCCCCCACGAGTGCAATAAAACTCATGTAATTCGGGAAAAAGTTATTTACATTCAAAGTACAAAGTTCATAAGCCTTTCGGCGGTACAATTGCGAAAGCTTGGTTCACGGCCTTTGGTATTGTCCTGTCCCTTGCAGGACCTTGCAGGTTTACGGGTTTGTCTTCATGGAAAAGACGCCCCAGGATCTCGTCCACTTGGCCAGCAGCGTTTGGAGGAGTCGGCATCCGGGTCCCAGCCTCTCCAACTCGGACAGCAGCGAAAGCTGCGGGTGCTGTGGAGGGCCACGACTATGCGGGTGATGGCCTGCCGGATCGCCTGCTCTCCTTCCGGGCAAGGGGCTCTGCTTGCCCGCTCCCGGACACCCCTAATCAGCGTCGCCACGTACTCAAGAATGCAGGATAATGCATGAAGGTGCGAGAATGGTCAGCTTTGAGGGTGGGCGGAGAAGACACCCCCAAATCAGTGAACTCTTTCACAATCCTCGAGGACCACATGTACATCTTGAGCAAGATGTTGTGATCCTCGCGCCGATGAAGCTGGAACTGGTGTTTCTCCTTCTCCAGCGCCGCTTTGGTCTCCGCCAGCTCGGCTTGAACCCTTAAGCTGGGTAGACTTCTCTCGTGCTGATCCCAGGCAATTTGCGCCTGTGATTTGGATGCTTCCATTGCCTCGCGGCCTGCTGCCAGTTCTTCAGTCTCAGCCTTCCGGGTAGCTCTTGCCCGAGCTGCGGCTTCGTCCCTGAATGCCACCGCCTCTTCAGGCGCTGGATCTGCTTCTCAGCTCTGCCCGACCCGCAAGCGCACCTCCTTGGTCTTCCCCAGCGAGCAAAGGCCTCCGCTGCACAGCTATGGTGTGGGCGCTGGATTTTACCTGCCGCCTTAGATCCTCCCTCTCGTCACGGATCCGCTGGGATTCCTGTTTTGCTTGCCGAAGACGCTTCGCTCGTACTCAAGATCTCCAGTCAGCTCCTGAGACGCCTGTCTTGGAGTCGATAATCCTGTCTTTGGCTCGCAAGGCCTCCGCGTTTTCTAGTTCAACTTCCTGTCGGGTCCACCCTGCCGCGTTTTCCATCCCTGCTCCAGGCGGACCTCGTCTTGGAAGGATTTCAGTTGCAACTGCTCCAAGGCTTCGAACTGGGCTTGTTCCTGCTCCTCGAAGTCACCAAGACGCTGCTGTAGCTCCCACTCTTCGCGAGCTATTCTAAGCTCGCGGGCATGGAGCATCTCCTCGTCTGCAGCTATCCTCACCTCTCGAGCACGCAAATCCTCCCCGTCACCAGAAACAGCCTCCGATCGCCTCTCAATCTCGGCGCGAGCAAAGGCGAGGAACTCCCCAGCGCTGGGGAATGCCCTCGAGAAGCCGGCTTCCCGTGTACCTCCCTTGACGGAAGAGAAGCCTCCGCGGGCTTCGTCACGACGATTCCACGCGAGGATTGACCGGTATCAACCCTGCGTCCTTGACGGATTCCGGGGCTCCACGCCAAGCCTGCTCCCGGGAGAACCCGTCACCTCAGGATCTGCGTCACAAGCGGCAAGTAAGTCTTCAAGGGCCGTGTCACGGCCGCGAAAAGACAATGTCCAGAGCTTCGGGAGGACATACCCGGAAGCAACGAGGAGCTCGCTGGCGGTCCCGGGGGAGTCATCCTTGAGTTCGGGGAAGGGGGGTCCACGCCGCCATCCCCCTTTTCCTGGACGTCACGCTGTAAAGACGGAGCTTCGACAGGAGCCGGGGGCTCCTCCGTGACCATGACAGAGCTCTCCGCGGTCTCCCCAGCTTCAACGTCGTCTTCGACCCGGCGGCATTTCTGGAACTTCCGAGTTCCGGGGATCTACGAAGAAAACAAGGCATCACGTCATTGAAGTGTCAGGCAAAGATTCATCGCTCGGGGTCGTAAGGACTCTAACTTACTCTCGAGTCCGCTTGGCTCCGGGGACGCTCCAGCTCCTTTCTCTCAAAGCACCGGAAGGGATCGGCAACGACAGGCTCTCCTCGGCGCCATCATCCGCTAGGAGCGGAGGAGGGAGAGCTTCGGAGTCATCTCCCGACTCTAGCTCGTCAAGTGGGTTTGGGTGCGCTGGCTGCTCCGGGAGCAGTTCCACCGCTGCACCCTCGACCCTCGTCTGGACCTCCCTCGCCTCTCGGGGAGAGGCAAGGTCCGCACACCCGGCAGGCTCGTCGGGGCAAGTTCTCCCTCAGCTTCGTTGTCGGATAGATCAGGACCTTCCGGGGAAACGTCTCGCCGAGCAAGTCAGCAGCTGTAGAAGACCCTTGACCCGGTGCGATCTTCTGCGCTGGAACCGGAAGGGGATCCAGGAATTCGGTGCCAGCAATCCCAAATGCGTTGCATTCCGGCATGAGGGCCCGGGCAACCGCATCTGAGCCTTCAAAGAGGGGAAGCACTCTGGCGGAAGATGAAAAGGAACACCGGAAGCAGAAAGAGCATCTTGCTCGACCATTCTTTCCACTGTAAGAGGAATCCAATCCTCGGCTGAACCTTCCACAGCGGCTGTGACCTGTGCTGCAGCGGGGCGATTCCTCTTCGGATGAAACCCACAATGGCGGAGCATGTCAGCTTTTGGTCGCGGAGCTCGGTTAGTCTTTCAATGATTGGGGTAAGAGCCGGACCTGGGAGCTTCTATCTTTGGAGTTGGCCAGACGCTCGGCAGGGAAGGTTGGCGTCAGGAGGTGGGGATTGAAGCCTCCCACTGAAATGAAATACCAGTTGTGCCTCCACTCTCCCCAGTCCGGTTTAAGCTTCACAACTGGGTATTGGTGCGCCGACGACTTCCTGAGGCGAAAGGTAACCCCGCCGGCTATCCACTTCGACTTTCCCAGGCGGGGAACAAAGAAGTGGCGGAACAAGGCCACCGAGGGCGTTACCCGATGAATGCCTCGCACACATAGGCAAAGGAGGCCAGAATCAACACCGCATTCGGATGCAAATGAAGCATATGCAGTCCGAACGCCTCCAGGATGGCGAGGAAAAACGATGAAAAGGGGGGCAATAGTCCCATCACCGAGAAGTTGTGGAAGATGACCACTTCATTTCTCCCTGAAGACCTTCTCCAGGACGGATTCCCACTTGTTCTCCACCACGGAATTCCAAGGCTATTGCGCGGCGAGCAGGATCCACCTTCTTCTCATCAGCATACGCGCTCGGAGAGAACACAGCCTGCATCACCCTCTTCGGGGGAGGTACGGCGGCGGCGCGAGAGGCTTCAATCGCCGCTTTCTCTGCTACGGATTGCTTCACTTTCCGCACTCCTCCCCTCTCGCGCCTGGGCGCCATGAGCGGCAGAGGATGGACTTCTGAAGTAAGGTCCGGGCGGCCGGAGGAGAGGGCGGCGCTCGGCGAAGAAGAAGAGTCGGATTCCGGTGGCGGCGACTTGGGGATTTCGGAAGATTTGGGGAACAACTGCCGCAGCACTGCGAGGCGTGACTCATAAGGCTTCCCACGCGTCACGTCGCGGCCCCATTACTCCGACTGACGCGGGGGTCGAGGGGGCGTTCCGCTTCAAGCGCTCCCTCCCGTTGGATTCAAGATAGACGTTGGCCGTCCGTGCGAACCGCAACGTTCGCCGCGACCAAGTCCAAGAGAAGCTCGGGGGCTCGTCTCTACTTCGCCCTGGCGAGCCTCAGGCAAAGCAGGCAAGGCGCCGGGTACCCACTTTGGCCAACTCTTTGGCCATAGCCCCGGCAGCAACTGAAGCAAGAGCCGCCGGGACCATGCCCGGGGGCTACTGTCGCAGCAGTGGAACATGGGGTTCCCCTGATGCTGCCAAAGTGGGTCCTCCACTGGGGCCCACCAAGAAGATGGACAAGGCAAGGAGTCAAGTACAGCAGATGGGTTAGCCCATCTGCCTCAAGGACACCCGACAAGTTCGACAGCAAGTCTCTGCGGCTAAGGACCAGGTGACCTTCCGGGTCACCCCTCGCCCGGAGAACCAGGCGAGATACCCGGGTCCGTGCGCCCGGCAGGAGGCCAGGCGCCCCCGGGTCCTCCATCCGTACCACCGAGAGGATAAGATCGCCAGCTCGCCGGAAGCTGGTGGAAGACTTGGGCGCCAAGATGAAGGCCGCGCCTGGTGACGTTGCCACGAGCGTAGTTGGTGGGGGGCAGGCTTTGTCCGTCCCACCTTTTCCAAGGGCGGACGACCACGCCGCCCTCAGAATGCTTGGAGGAGAGAGTGCCACGTCTCCTCCAAGGACCGCCGAGGGGTTTTCCCGCCAAGACCCTCATACCTCTCGCGTGCCCATGTCGGATCCCCTTAGCCTATAAAAGGAGGACCATGGCACCGAGGGGGACGAAACAGAAGCAAGCTAGAGCTCAGGCAAGACTAGACTAGGGTTCGGAAGGTAGAGAGAGAGGTGATCTCCCCAGGGCAGGATCTGCTCTTCGTCTACCTCCGGCCGAAACTCTGCCGGGTTCACCCCAGAACACCCTTGTACACCACACCATGATGAACCTCTCAATCCAGACATGCAGGAGTAGGGCTTTTAGCCTCCGGGCGGCCTGAACCTGGGTAACTCCGTGTGTCCTGTGTGTTGTTTGCTCTCTCCTCGACGAAGAACTTGGCGTCCTTGCTCCCGGGTAAGGCGTCTTCCAGCCTCCTTCGCGCCCCGTGCCGAACCTAAAAAGGGGGTATCATCTACTCCCGGTGTCCGTCACCCGAGACACGACATCTGGCGCGCCAGGTAGGGGGTGCAAGCGCTGGATTCGTCTTCTTCTTCATCGACCTCAAGTTCTGCGTCAAGTTCATCGTCAAGTTCTGCGTCGAGCTTCTCGTGCGTGACAAGATCCGCTTCAAGACCCCCGGCGCCTTCGGAGCAGCACTTGTTTCGACTCTCACAAGCGAGGCGCCGGATCCGACGGCCAAGATGACAAAGAAGAGAAAGGCTAAGGCAGCCATGGAGTTTCTGCGGTATCCAGGGCTCGGTTTCGTCCTAGGGGAGCCCTCGTCGACCTCCGCCACCAAGGGTCGGGACTTTGGAGTACAGTTTGTACGACCAGCGGCGTATGTCAGTCCTTTAATCAGCGAGGAAAAGGCCTCAGGAAAACGCCATGAGCATCGATGTACCTTCCCCTCGTGGACGCACGAGGAAAGGGAGGAACTCTGCTCCGACGTATCACCTGCAGCGCAGCCTCTGAAAGGCGAGGGCCCAGATCAGAGCACGGAGGATGATCCTCACCTAGAAGATCCTCTCATTTACGTGCCCCAAGAGCTCAAGATTCCTCTGCGCAAAGATGGTCAGCCTGGAGTGTGGTGCATGTACCACAGATCTGATAGACACAGTCTGGAAGAGTGCCGCCAGTTCAACGATATTCAGTTAAGGCAGAAGAATGGGGAGTGCTATGCCTGCGGCGAGCCAGGACATATCTGCAGAGATTGCCCCTTCACCAAGAAACCCAAGAAACCAAGGCCAATCCTGGCGCTCCACAGAAAGGGAAGTCTTTTCGAACCTTCGCTAATGCCTCTACTCAGACTGAAGAGAGTGAAGAGCCGAGCCCAACCCAACGGACACAAGATTGTCAAAGATTAACTGCTGCCAGTTCAGAACTGGCATAAAAGTCACTCGATGATATCTTTGGGTGGTCTCTCGCATAAGTCTCGGTTGGTTCTCAAGCAAAGTCATAAAACGCCAGTCGAACGATTTTCGATTGAATCATCATACTCCCATCGGGAGCGTATCAAAAAATTTCTTTGACTAAATATGTGCAGGATAAAAAGATTTTGAGATTATCCTCCATTGCAAGCAATAAAGCACAATCTCAGGGGCTACTCCCATCGGGAGCGCTGTCGCGCACCCGATAGAATAATGGCAAAGTATCAGTCGACATATTACTCGACTCAGTTCATAAGCAAAGTCATACTCGAATTATTCCCGAGTTGATCCGACGATCCTTGGATGCTGCATGCATAGTGCAAAGGTAAGACCCGCCGATCAGTCGAGCTGGGCTAAGGACCGCTCCAGCAGCGTTATCGTTAAATTTTCCGTGTCAGCAGACATGATGAGTAATCCCCGACGGACGCGTTGGGTAGATTCAAAATTATGCTGCAGTTCGATTCCGTAAGACCTCAACGGTCGTTTCGAGTCTGTCCAGTTTGATCCAGATTCGAGTCCGGGGACTCGAGTTTGATTGAAAGCTAGTATGGTTTTGCCACAAATGGTAGTTAACTGGCCCCGATCCGTGTGTGTGCCGGGCCTGCTAAGCTAATATCCTTGACTATCATAAGCAAAAACTCATAGTCGATGAAACACTCGACATAGCCAACATGTGCTATTTCATAAGAATTCTAAATACAGATGCAAAAAATGTAACGTGCATGATGTATGAGTCCATGCCCGACTCTTCGAATCAGACAAGTACTCGGGGGCTACTGACATGGGTATGCCTATCGGGTATCCTACCATGAGGGTACCTGGTGCACGTATCGACTAGGCCCAACTATCAGAGCCTACATGAAGCCCATGAAGGGAGGCCCACGAAGATGGAGTATCCTCCAAGTTTGGCGAAACATTAGTCGGTTTAGAGTTTCCTTACTTGTAAATCGAGTCGGTTACGAACACCCGAGACCCAGCCTATTATTTAAGGACTGGGAGGGCCATCGAACCAGACCACGTACTTTCAGAGCCACCAAAACCCTAGCGAGATCGACATCTCGCCGGGACCCTTGTAACCATCATATTCACAAAGCAATAACAGACAGGCAGGACGTAGGGGTGTTACCTCCACACGAGGGCCCTGAACCTGGGTAAAATCTTTGCCCTGCTTGTCAGCCGACGATACTTCCAGCTCTACCACGTTCTCTCCCCATATTCATAACCTAGGGACCTTAACCATGGGTCTTGATGAGTCTACCCCTCGTCAGCAGAAGAATGGGGAGTGCTATGCCTGCGGCGAGCCAGGACATATCTGCAGAGATTGCCCCTTCACCAAGAAACCCAAGAAAACCAAGGCCAATCCTGGCGCTCCACAGAAAGGGAAGAGTGCCGCCAGTTCAACTTGACGTCCTTGCTCCGGGTAAGGCGTCTTCCAGCCTCCTTCGCGCCCCGTGCCGAACCTAAAAAGGGGGTATCATCTACTTCCGGTGTCCGTCACCCGAGACACGACATCCACCTTCTGCATACTGGTGCACGATTGGACTAAGGCCCACCGGGTGGCCCAAGAGAAGCCCACATAGAAGGCCCAGCAAGGAAGCCCATCATAAGGAGTACACATCAAGTAAAGCAAAACAAGGCGGTTCATACTTACCTTATCTGTAAACCTAGTCGATAGCAAATTTCCGAGACCCAGCCTCCTATATAAAGGCTGGGAGGGCCGCCGATCTAGGTTAAGCGATTCTCCACACCAAAACCCTAGCGAGATCACGTCTTGCCGGGATCGCCATTATAACACCTATGTACACCTCGAAATCAATACCAGACAAGCAGGAAGTAGGGTATTACCCTCTGGGGACCTGAACCTAGGTAAATCTTGCTTGTCAGCCAATGATTCCACCAGCGCTACCATCTTCCTCCCCCTCTTATGAAACCCAAGGATGTTATCCAAGGGATTTGCCGTGGTAACCCACGTCACATGATTTGAAAAAAACATGAATAGGATTGCCACAAGAAAAAAATGGTCATGGTACATGAATGGAAAATATATGAATCGGTAGCAGGTGTTTTTGGTTGTACCAGAGGAAAAACGTAGAAAATTTCTATAGAGATTGATTACTTGTCATAGTTATCATCAACACAACATAAATTTTCCAAGAGGTTTCAGCTCTTGCTAGAAATCCTATAGCATTGTAGTGTAGAAAACAATTCATATTAATTTTGGAGGATTCATTCTTTTGAACCAAATGAACTTTATAGGAAAATTCCTATGGAATCCTATACATTTCCATTGAAAATCATTTAGACCAAAGAGGCCCTATAACATTTTTTTGTTTGTGGCAAGAATTATATATGGAGAGATCCAGGATATTTGTTCCTCATGTTTATTTTAGTGTCCTTTATGTATTTTTGAGTAAACAATAAAACCATATTGTTTGCTATTCAAATTGACGTTCAAAAGACCATGATGGACTGTATCGATGTGTATCCAGCATTAAAAAAAAAAACCTCTAGTGGGTGTAAGGCTCAACTATGTGATTTTTGCAAAGTTCGGTAAAGTAAAATGGATCATTTGTAAGGCTCAACTATGTATACATTTTTTATTTATTTTGGGGCAAGAATATAATATATATATTTTTTTTTTTTGAGAATTCCTGGTCTTAATACAGCTTGTAGTATCTGAACTCACGCACAACGCACTCCACACGCACAAACACCACACGCAACCACCTGTGCGCAAGCTAGACCTAACTAAACCATACTAAGACTTGAGCCTCGCGAGCCTAGATCTTGGGGAAACCCTGCGGTGGTGGGCACACCACAATACCAGTGTCGAACCGCGGTGGAATTGACTCCTGTAGCTGGAACTGGGGCAGACTGATTAAGGGCTCAGTCCCCCATAGACGCGTGTTCCCAACAAGGTGCGTGTCAAGGTTTTACTCGGTTTGGTAACAGCTCATGCATCGGGTTCGGGTTGGTAGCCTCAGCTAATCCCTCTAGTCGGTGTTCTTGATTCTTCAGTACTAAACATTACTTAATTCCCCACATAATCAGCAGTACCAGCAAGGCATGTTCCAAACCAACTGATTACTACACTAATGACAATGAATCTGTTACCTAATTAAGCTTCGAAACTTCCTAAGCACTTCACACAGATAACACAATGGAATCAATATGTGCGCGTACGTATGTATTTGCAATTGATAGTCTGCTTAATTGTGAAAATCGACCCTCTTTTCGCGTTTCCGCGTAGTAGTCGGTGCATAATCAATTTGATTAAACCGTTATAATCACGGACAGCTAGCTGCCTCGACACATGGCTGGATGCTGACTGTGAGCTACTACTAAGCTCGGTTCTTGCACTAATTATGCAGAATTTCACGCTGGAATTTAGTTCTCTCTCTCTCATTATCAGGTGCACAATATGCACAAGAATTGGAGTGAAAAATAGGTAGAATATTTGACTTGTGCAGCTCCAATCATGCCGGGGCCCTCTCTATGAAACCGAAACCATATCCCCTGACCTAGCGCTGATTAAGCTTCATGTTCTCTTTTCCGTCCTGCTAACATATCTTATTTTTTGGCGCTAGTGTCTCTGTCAGTGACAACACTATCCTTGATGGCAGGAGAAAATTCCAAATCCGAAAGCCCGGCCATCACTCTCGCAGACCGATTAGTGCTCATCACAGTGTCATTTTCAGAGCTTGTTTCCCCTAACAGCAGGCATTCTGGATTAGACCTCCCACGTAGTACCATCAAATTTTGTTCCTTTGCGCCGTCAGTATAACTTAGAAAACTGCATAATAAAATGTGAGATTCTTGACAAATCCAGTTACGACAATTTCCACAGATTTCATGGGAACCAGATAGCAGTTTGGACATCTTCTGAAATCACTGGGTTTTCCCTCACGTTTTTCAATTCTCAGGGGGCAGGAAAGCAGTAGAAACCGTCGTGTAAATCGTCAGTGTTACTTAAGCCCTCAAATCAAATGTACACGAGAGATAAAAAATCCCCCTGATCTACCTGGTACACAAAACCTATAATTGAACATGTGGACAGGTTCCTGAATCTAAGGTCCGTGTCTTGCTAAAACTGAGAGGCACTGAAATGAATACTACTCCTGCACTCCCATTACTAGTGATAATTAGCAGCATCTCATCTCATCATATCATGTAAGTTTGTGTTGTTTTCCCCCCCAATCTTGTTTGGATTTTCTATGTAGCCTGTTGTGTTGTTGAGTGGTCTCAAGAAAGCATGGGAAGGTAAGCTATGAAAGGAGGGGGGAAAGAAAGCATGGCAGCTCAACTGAGCTGGAGGAAAGGGGTCAAAGTCTGAAACAGCCTAGGGGCATGTGGGGGGCTCTTGCTTTCCTACCAGTACCCGGTGCCTCCACACATCATCCGGTAGATTCTTTATTTCTCCCCGTCTCCCTCTCTTCCTCTTGGCATCTTGATTTTTGTTTAGATACTTTGCCATCTTGATTTGGAAGAGTACTAGTATCTGCATTCTTCACATTTTGTTACTGTTTTCTAGATCCGAATATGGTTCTGAATTTGTTTTCCTTTTGTTGAACAGGTGCCATATCTATCGAAAAGTAAAATGAGCATCGAGAGATTTCTTCTACTACATTATATTGTTTTGTTGAATTGAGGTTTGTCTTGTAATGAGTGTGACATGTGATTTGGTACCATCCATTTATAACCAGATTTGTTTCTAAGCGCTTTCCACATTCGTGGCATTTGTTTGACACCATGTGATGCACTTTGTCTGCTAATACTTAAAACATTTCTCTGTCACAAAACCACAAATCCAGCACACACAAACTGCTACTCCTATTCACCCTCCCAAAATTGCATCTTATGTAATCTTTTCACACTCAAACCATTACTACCCAGTAATAAGACTTTAAAAACTGCTAATTGTACTAATTTGCAGAGTGACAGAGAAGTAAACACCAAGTCACAGCTAAGATAAACACACACCAGCCTACACTAGACAACCACTTGTAACTTTCCAGTCTGTACTGGACACCTCCCTCTCTCGCTGTTATTATTAGCATCCATCCTTCCCCATCTCCAAAAATTTGGCCTTTCTCACCTCCTCTCACAGCCTAGCCTAGCTCCCCCTCCAATGGCCGCCAGTGCCGCCTCCTGCTGCGCCTCCCAACCCTAACCCTAGCTCCAGCTCGCCTCCCCACCCCGCATCCATGGCCGCGCTCCACCTCCTCCTGCTTCTGCTACTCTTTGGCGGCGCCGCCGCCGACGACGTGTCCTCGCTGCTCGAGTTCAAAAAGGGCATCTTGGACAGCCCCGTGCTGGGATCCTGGTCGCCGCCGGAGACGCCCGACGCCGGCGGCGGCGGGGACGCGTGCCCCGCCGGGTGGCGCGGCGTGGTCTGCGACGGCGGCGCCGTCGTCGGCCTCACGCTCGACGGGCTCGGCCTCGCCGGCGAGCTCAAGCTCAACACGCTCGCCGGCATGCGCGCACTGCAGAACCTCTCCCTCGCCGGCAACGCCTTCTCCGGCCGCCTGCCCCCCGCCATCGGCTACCTCGCCTCGCTCCGCCACCTCGACCTCTCCGGCAACCGCTTCTACGGCCCCATCCCCGGCCGCCTCGCCGACCTCGCGGGCCTCGTCCACCTCAACCTCTCCTACAACAACTTCTCCTGGGGCTTCCCCACCGACGGGATCCGGGAGCTCCAGAACCTGCGCCGCGTCGACCTCCGCAGCAACTCCTTCTGGGGCAATGCCGGCGATCTGCTCACTCAGCTCCGCAACGCAGAGTACCTTGATCTCAGCGACAACCTCTTCACCGGGGCCGTCGATTTGGGGCTGGAGAACCTCACCAGCATAGGCAACACCGCCAGGTACATGAACCTCAGCCATAACAAGCTGGAAGGCGGTTTCTTCCTGAACGAAACCGTCCGGGCCTTCAAGAACTTGGAGGTTCTTGATTTGAGCAACACTGGGATTGCTGGGATGCTGCCAAGGCTCGATTCATGGTTCTCGCTCTCGGTCTTCAGGGTCGCCGGTAATGGTCTCTTTGGGATGATGCCTGAGACGCTCCTGCATAATTCCATGCGCCTTGTCGAGGTTGATCTCAGCCGGAATGGCTTCTCAGGTATCTTCTCCCTTTTCCTAGTCACTGAATACATATTGCTGATCTACTAGCTGTTTGCATCCTAGCCAAAGGCCCAAAGTTGAAATAATGGCAATCTTCTTTTGTTTTGAACTTTGGATGCCTTGGCATTGTGGATGTCAATGAGCTCCCTTGGCATTGTGGCATTCACAACACAAATATTTCTAATGATGGCAAATTCCTCGTGCACAAAGTCTTCACTGCATCTTGAATCTGGAAATGTCCGTTTGATTGGAGATTCGATGAGCATACCAAACATTAACTCTTGTGTGCAAAAAAATTCGCTTGTCGTGACGCAGAAATTATGAAATGTGCATGTTCGTGCAGATGATCTGTAAGCTTTCGCGTAGCTGAATGACTGGCTTATAGCTGATTTTAGCAGTTTTTGTCGTAGTAGCAACAATTTTGCACATAACAGACTGTAGTGTTATTAACCAAAGAAAAAGTTCTGATTGATGGTGATTGATAACCTTTAAAGTCAGATAAACCCTTTCATGCTTATCGCGGATCTATGCCAGCTAAGTAGCTACCATGATTTTACAAAATGTAATGCACTATTCAGCGCTATAACATGATTATCGTATGCTAATGCAAACGTATAGAGATAGCTTTCTTGAAATGTGAGCATGCAGTAGTCTGAATGTCAGCTCATTATTTCTGTCTTGTTACTGCTATTCACGGATACCTTGGTTAGGTGATCACTGACATTTGTCTACCACTGTAAATGACTTTTGTGCATTGTATTTTACAGGATCGGTGCCAGTTGTGAACTCTACGACTTTGAAAATGTTGAATCTCTCTTCAAATGTGCTATCAGGTTCATTACCAGATACTGTTGGCAAGTGTACCTCAGTTGATCTGAGTGGGAACCTGCTTTCTGGGGAACTAGCTATTTTGCGTTCTTGGGATGGTATAGTGGAGGAGATTGACTTGAGTTCAAACAAACTGGAGGGGAGCTACCCGAACGATGTTTCTCAGTTTCAGAACTTAGTTTCCCTGAAGTTGCGGAACAATTCCTTGTCAGGATCTGTCCCTTCGGTGTTGGGAACGTATCAAAAGTTATCCTTTCTTGATCTCAGTCTGAATGCACTCGGGGGACCTGTTTTGCCTGTGTTTATTCTATCGCCTACTTTGACAGTGTTGAACCTCTCCGGAAACAACTTCTCTGGGACTATTCCATTTCAGAGCCCTCATTCAACAGAATCAATAATGCTATCTTCTCAACCTGCTCTTAAGATTGTTGATCTGTCCAGTAATTCTTTATCTGGTCAGTTGCCACCAGAAATTTCTAGCCTGCAAAGACTTGAGTCCCTTACTCTTGCGATGAATGAGTTGTCTGGGGAGATACCAGATGAGATAAACAAGCTTCAAGGATTGGAGTATCTTGATCTATCTCACAACCACTTCACTGGCAGAATTCCTGATATGCCTCAGACTAGTTTGAAGATGTTCAATGTATCTTACAATGATCTACAGGGAACTGTTCCTAAAAGTGTTGAAAAGTTCCCTCTATCTTGCTTTAAACCTGGAAATGACTTCTTAAATTTCCCAGATGGTCTGCCTATTGGAAATAATGATGATACTGGAGTTGCACAAAATCAAGGTTCTCATGGGCATAAGGCTGGTGTTAAAGTTGCGCTCATAGTTGGTTGCATTGGAGCTGTCTTGCTTGTGATTTTCATAGCATTGGCAATCTATGTTGTGAGGTCTCAAGAGCTTTGTGGAAGAAATGGATTTAGAGGCCAGCTTACTATCAGAGATCTGAAAGGGAAATTAAGCCGTCCAAATCTATTCAAGACTCCAAAAGATAATGTATTGCCAACTAAGACAAGTTTCTCAAATGACCATCTCTTAACAGCTGCAGCTCGATCAATGTCTGCTCAGAAAGAGCTATTGGCTGAGGCTGCTGTTGAATATGGGTACACTGATCCAAAGGAAGCTGTTGAGTCCACAAGTTCTGGTGTGACTGAGCCCTCAGCCGCAGTCGCTTCTCGGGAATCTTCTCCACGGTCTGCGTTGCCATCCTCACCACAATTTGCTGATTCTAGATTCCATGAGGAACCTCTTACTTTTGAAGTGTATTCACCAGACCGGTTGGTTGGAGAATTGATTTTCCTAGACAGCAATTTAGTTTTCACAGCTGAAGACCTGTCCCGTGCTCCAGCAGAGGTTCTTGGAAGGAGCAATCATGGCACAACGTACAAAGCAGCACTACAAAGCGGGCATGTCCTGACAGTGAAATGGCTGCGTGTCGGGCTTGTAAAGCATAAAAAGGAATTCACCAAGGAGATAAAAAAGATTGGCACCATCAGGCATCCAAATATAATTCCATGGAGAGCGTTTTATTGGGGTCCTAAGGAGCAAGAAAGATTAATTATTTCTGACTATGTCAACGGTGATAGCTTGGCACTATACCTTTATGGTAAGTATCTCATGCCCATTTCCTCTTAAATCAGCAATCTTTGGAATTATTTCTTGTTAAGCTGATATACATTACTTGTTTGCAATGAAATATCTCACATCTCTAAAATTATTCTTACTGCTATTTGTTCATATTCTTTGTCGAATATTCAGCATGTTAATTACCAAGTCGTTCATATCTGCAAACTTAGACATTTTCTCCTGTAATCAATCCTGAAGACATCACCTTTCCCGTGCAGAGTCGACTCCTAGAAGATACTCCCGTCTGTCAGTTTGTCAGCGGCTGAAAATTGCAATCGATCTATCTCGTTGCCTCCAGTTCCTACACCATGAGAAGGGTCTCCCTCATGGCAACCTAAAGCCCACCAACATATTCTTGACCGGTCCTGACCTCTCTCCGAAGCTGGTCGATTACTGTTTGCATCGGTTCACGACCTCAAGTGGTATCGCCGAGCAAATACTGAATCTGGGAGCACTAGGGTACCGAGCCCCGGAGCTTGCTAACGCAGCCAAGCCTACACCGTCGTTTAAGGCCGACGTGTACGCGTTCGGCGTGGTTGTTCTGGAGATGTTGACACGGAAGAGCGCGGGGGACATAATCTCGGGGCAATCCGGTGCGGTTGACCTGACCGACTGGGTTCAGATGTGCAACAGGGAAGGGCGGGGAACTGACTGCTTCGACCGGGACATCGCCGGGTTGGAAGAGTCCCCCAGGGTGATGGACGAGCTGCTTGCGATCTCCCTTAGGTGTATTCTTCCTGTAAATGAGAGGCCTAACATGAAGACTGTCTGCGACGATCTGTGCTCCATAACGGTGTGAGTTTTCTTCTTGTGTTTTAATTGCCTGCCCCACCAGTGTACATGTAACCCGATTTTTCTCATCGTGCGTCCCCCGATTTTTTTCTGTGGGTTTTCCAGGGCCCTGTAGCCAGGGTTTGTTTGATTGATTGGTAACTCTTAGTGTAAAGAGAGGATTTGATCCCATCCATCCATATTGATTGATTGATACCGCCGTCTTGCCATCTTTTCTATCTTCTCCAGCCTGTTGCTGCCCACTTGTCAATTTTTTTGTGCAGAATCAGATCCTGTGAGCTGCACGCACCATTGTCCATGTTACCCAGCACTGTGGCTGCATCTTGATGTCGATATTTCTTGTGTGGAGGGAGTTTGGCCCCTGGCTATTACTAGTAGTAGCTTTTAAGCAGGGCACATGCTGCTCTGGAGCAGCTACAGCTTGTTCCTGATACCCAGCGCCCCATGTAGCAACCAAAACTGGCGCACGATTTATTGTTGCACCGGTCCATTCCCTCCATTGCGCTTCAATGTTTTGCTGTGGAGAGACAGGCAGCGCCATGTTCTTCTCCCAGCGCTAACGAGCCGCTGCACCTCCCAGGCTCCAATCCGATCTTCACGTCGACGTTGGTAGCAGCTGTCCAGTGATGAACGCCGGTGGATGGCCGCACGGCTTCGTACACTGAAATCGACGTTGATGGGGGTCCCAGTTTCTGTTTTGTTGTTGCAGGACAAGCATTTGGATGCAGCATTTTTGTTGTTGAATTTCCATGTGCAGGAGCAGAGGCCATATGCGTGATGGGCCCAACCATGAATGATTTTGTTTCAGAAATGAGAATGCCTGCCTGCCCCACCCACCCACGGTGGTAGCAGTTTCGGTATTGGCGCGATTCTGTCAGCACGTGGAATGCACTTTTGTTTCTCGCATTCGAATTCAAAATAAAAAACTGGATCGCATAGAAATTGTTTGCAGACATACACATGCCATGCTACTACACATGTCCTGTCTGCCTCTGTTGGCGTCTCTGAATGTTCCTGTTCCGCCGCAGCGAGACGGAGTGAATGAATGCTGGCCGTCGCCGGCAGCGGACGGCGAGCGATTCCATGATTGCCGTCCCGAGCAGCAACAGATTTAACTGACGGAGCACGTACTGCACTCCATTACACTGCACTGCGCGGCGCGCGCTGTGGACTGAAGCAGTAGTTGAAGCGGTGGAAGTAATTGTTTATACTGGCGCTGCCATGCCTGCCAAGAAATTTAGCGCTAGATACGTCCTCAGCCTCAGGAGATGGATTCACTGAACGAATAGAGCAGAACAGAGCAGAGCGGTACCCGGTAGGCAGGAGTAGCAGCGGCGGTAGATAGGGATCATCCACTGCGAGAGCTCTTCGATTGATCGGCACACATTTTGTCAGCAAAGTGAACCGAGGGAATGTCAGACGTAGCTATGATCCTTTGACGGCTGATGCTCTCCAGCAAGGCAGCAATTTAGATCATCCTAAGAGTTTCAGGCACTACATGGGAACACATCGCGAGCTACAGCACGAAGAACTGTGATTTTTTGCTTCTTTTTTATTTGGACGCCACCAAATTTGATGGAGGCGGCGCTAGGCATAGGTCCGGTGGCCGTGGAAAATTGGTTGCAACATAGGATCCAACATAAGCAACACGAAATGCGACAGGTAGAAGCGCCGGAATTGTTGGCTCTCGTGGGCCGCTTGTATGAATAAAAAACACGATCCTGTGATATGTCGAAATAATCTATCTATGCAACAAAAGTTCCAACATTGCTGACCCTTTGCCACCAACATTTGGGGGCACCATCGTTGCCGCTTGGAGCACGAAGCCATCAACCACCACCATACTCGACCTAAACCAGATAACTTCTTGTCCGACCGAAGCTCAGAACAAACTTCGTGAATCCATTAGCGGTGAGGGCTAAAATTTATCTTCAAATTCTTATGTATCCTCAAGCACGTTGCAGGAAAAGAAAAGTGAGGATGAATGGAAATTGCATAGGACAACCGGGTCTCCACCAGAGCTGGCCAACGGCCCGTCCCGACGGTAAACAGGCCTGGCACGACCCAACACGTGGTGGCATGTTTATTAGGCGGGCCATGCCAGCATTCGGGCCTTGGCTCGAGGCCCAAGGACGTGCGAGTAAACAGGTCGACCTGTTTAACGTTTTTGGACTATTTCTGGGCTAATATCTGGGATTTTTTTTTAAATAAAATGTTAAACGAGCCGTGCTGGGACCGCGTGCCTAGCCTCTTGGGCCAGGCACGACCTCAGGCGTGCCTCGGGCCAGTCATTGGCCGTTTAGTCTCGTGTCGGGCGAGGCCTCTGATGGGCTAAGCACGCGTGCTAATGGCTGGCTCACGAGCACGGCTCATCTGGCCAGCTCTGGTCACCACCCCCTAAGGAAAAGTGAAGGGGAGCTCCTAGTCAGCGCTCGTTGCGCCCGTTATCACGCCGACGCCCGCACGAAGTCAATTGTGGGCCGGCCCAACAACAGCGCAGCGCTTCTTCTTCCTCCTCTCAGCACGCATCGCTTGATCCCCCACCGCCGTCACCGGCCAATCGCCTGCTGCCGCCACCCGCGGCCGGCTGGGCTTCCGCCCCGCCTCGCCGCCCCGCCCTGCTCGAGCCACTGCCCCCGGACCTCCCTCTAAACCCCCCTCTCCTAAGCTCGTCGTCGGCGACTACCCGCACCCCCACCCCCCATGTTAAGTCTCTTCCTCGCCTCCACCGGCGACGTCGCGGCCAGCTGCGTCGTCCCCGTCTCCGGCGAGGTCCTGGCCTCCACCGGTGACGTCGCGGCCAGCCGCGTCGTCCCCGTCTCCGGCGAGGTCCTGGCCTCGCCTCGCCGGTGACGTCGCAGGTAGCCGCGTCGTCCCCGTCTCCGGCAAGGTCGCCCGGCCTTCTGCACGTCATCCTCTTGGTCTCCGGCGAGGTCGCTCCGGTCATCCTCTTGGTCTCCGGCGAGTTCACTCCCGTCATGTAGGCCGGCCCAGGATGCGTCAGACGAAGCGCGCATTGTAGGCGAAATCGCGATATCCTTTGCAACCGGCGTAGAATAGGATTTGCCAAAAGTGAAGCGAGCGGCAATATGAAACTAATGCATCTCTCCAAAGAAAAGTTTCAGCCTGCAAGCGGATGACCGAGGTGCCGTCCCGGCCTTGTCGCAAACGGCGCGCGCAACACGCCGGTGCCGGCGTCGAGGGAGCCATCCACATTGACCTTCAGAATACCATCACTCCCGGTCTGATCCGATGAAACCCGAGCATCAGATTCTACCATCACTCCCGCGTCGCACACGCCACTAACACCGGCCTCACGTGCCCGCTCCCGCTCCCGCGACGAAGCCAGCAGTTCGCTGCCTCCCGCGCTCCTCTCATGAGCACGCAGCCGCGGCCCCTCGCGGTGGTGGCGGCGGGTGCCTACGCGCCGTTCCCGCCGTCATGGGCGCACCAGATCCGCTCGGCGGCGTCGCAGGGGCAGTTCTTGCACGCCATCGCCCTCTTCCTCCAGATGCGCGCGTCATGCCCCGCCGCGCCCCGCTCCTCCGTCCCGGCCTCCCTCCCGGCCGCGCTCAAGTCCTGCACTGCCCTCGGCCTCCGCGCCCTCGGCGCTTCCCTCCACGCGCTCGCGCTCCGCTCCGGTGTGTTCGCCGATTGCTTCATCGCCAACGCGCTCATCAACCTCTACTGCAAGCTCCCGCCGGCGTCGTCTCCCTCCCCCGAGATGCACGCCACGGCAGAAGAATCGTTCGAGAGCGCGCGTAAGGTGTTTGACGAAATGCCCGAGAAAGACGCGGTGTCCTGGAACACACTGGTGTTGTGGTATGCGGAGAACGGGAGGCACCAGGAGGCTCTCGGCTTGATCAGGGAGATGTGGGGAGCTGGGTGTAAGCCTGACTCGTTTACCTTGTCCGGCGTGCTGCCGATCTTTGCCGAGTGGGCCGATGTCAGGAGGGGAATGGAAGTGCATGGCTTTGCCACCAGGAATGGGTTTGCTGATGATGTGTTCGTTGGGAGTGCCTTGATCAACATGTACGCGAATTGCAATTGGACAAATTACTCGGTAAAGGTGTTTGACAATCTCCCAGGCCGAGATGCTGTTCTGTGGAACTCGATGCTTGCAGGGTGCGCACAGAATGGGTCGGCAGAGGAGGCTCTTGAAATATTCCGTCGTATGTTGCATTCTGGGATCAAACCCATGCCCGTGACTTTCTCGAGCCTCATACCTGTCTGTGGAAATTTGGCTTCGTTGCATCTCGGGAAGCAGCTACATGCGTATGTCATACTTGGTGGGTTAGATGGTAATGTGTTCATAACCAGCTCCCTAATTGACATGTATTGCAAATGTGGAGACGTCAGCAGTGCTCGTCACATCTTTGATCGGATTCAGTCACCCGACATTGTATCATGGACTGCGATGATCATGGGACATGCATTACATGGTCCAGCAAGAGAAGCTCTGGTGTTGTTCGAAAGGATGGAGTTGGGAAATGTGAAGCCTAACGATATCACCTTGTTAGCTGTGTTGACTGCATGCAGTCATGCTGGATTGGTGGACAAGGGTTGGAAGTATTTCAACAGTATGTCAGACCATTATGGCATTGTTCCTTCTCTTGAGCATCATGCAGCACTTGCAGACATCCTTGGCCGTTCAGGGAAGTTAGAAGAAGCATATAATTTCATCTCTAAGATGCAAATAAAGCCAACTGCAATTGTCTGGTCCACCTTGTTAAGGGCATGCAAGGTCCATAAAAATACTGTGATGGCTGAGGAAGTTGCCAAACGAATCTTTGAGCTTGAACCTAGGAGCATGGGATCTCATGTAATTTTATCAAATGCGTATTCATCTTCCGGGAGATGGTTTGAAGCAGCCCACCTGCGAAAATCTATGAGAAAGAAGGGCATGAAGAAGGGGCCAGCTTGCAGTTGGATTGAAGTGAAGAACAAAAGGCATGTGTTTGTAGCTCATGATAAGTCCCACCCTTGGTATGAAAGGATTATTGGTGCACTTAATGTTTTCTCAGAGCAGATGGCACGTCAAGGGTATGTTCCCAATACAGAGGATGTTTTCCAGGATATTGAAGAAGAGCAGAAGAGCCATGTGTTATGTGGTCACAGCGAGAAACTTGCTATGGTATTTGGCATTATAAGTACGCCACCTGGAACAACAATTCGTGTGATGAAGAATCTCCGAGTTTGTGTTGACTGCCACACGGTAACAAAGTTTATTTCGAAGATAGCTGGGAGGGAGATTGTTATGCGTGATGCAAACCGTTTCCACCATTTTAAGGATGGGAATTGCTCCTGCGGGGACTTTTGGTGATTGAGCTACAGTTCCGGATCACTTCATGCTCATGATAGTTGAGAGGGAGATTCTTATGCGTGATGCAAACCATTTCCACCATTTTAAGGATGGGAATTATTCCTGCAGGGATTGTTGATGATTGAGCTTAAGTTTGGGATCGCCTCATGTGGGATTATTTCTGGAAGAAGTGCCGGGGTAATGAAGGTTGCTTGTAGTTCACTAGACATATATCATGTGGTTCTTCGAGTGGTGAGGCACTCCGTTTCTTCTGAACTTACAGTATTACAATGATAGCATTTTTTGCAGATACAATAGCCAAACTAGAACCATCTGAACATCAAAACATCACGATATGTATTGGTTCTTATAACATACTGGTATTCTAGTCTCCAGAAAAACATAATTAGGTATACTTGCTACCGTCTACGAAGCACCGATACTCCAGATCACAACGTATCGGCGTACCGTACTTACCCGATACGTGTATCTGGCCGATACACCCCGATACCCGTGTCCCCTTGCGTCTTCCAGTTTTCCCGATTTTTTTAAAAAAGAAAAAAACCGATACGCAGCTGGGACGGCGGCGACACGGGCGGGCGGAGGCCAAAAAATCCCCGTCCGTTGCCAGCAACGAGAAAAATTCCTACCGCCCTTTGCTCTGCCTCTGCCACACGATTTCTGCACTTCTCTGCTTTCTGATTCTGCTTGCTAGTGTGGTTGATGTGCTGCTCTGCTTGCTTGCTGTTGTTGCCCATCTCTGCCGCCTGATGGCCTGATGAGATGTTGCTGATGTGGTTCTATGGAGTGAGTCAGTGAAACAGACATGTCATCTGCGGGCAGTGGCATGGCAGGCTTCCAGTCTTCAGTTGGTGGAAGTTAATGCAACACTGCTAGTGCTGATGGTGAAGAGGCTGGGGCAGTATTTTGATCTCATCTCATGCATCCAAGCTTTCTGGTCTTTATTACATTACATTTTATTATTTATATATATATGCTCGCCGTATCGCCGTATTGCTGTTTTCTGAAATTGCCGTATCCCGTATCACCGTATCGGTATCGCCGTGTCCGTCTCGCCGTATCTGTGCTTCATAGGCTACCGTTGCCTCGACACTGCTACTTTACTGGTGGATATAATTCGATTTGTTAGATGTGTTGCCAGCCACATAAACCATCGGTAAGTATCTATTCTTCCTCCATTACCGAAATGTGAAAATTAGGGACGGCGCTCAATTGCAAAAGAATGTCGCTGTAGGAAATGCAATTGAAGCGAGTCAAATTGACGATTTGCCACTTCACTTGCTGTTTGATCATATAATGCCACTCTTGCATTTCCTGGAGTGCATATCATATCATCAATTTTCCCTTCCTCAAGTAGCCGGTGAATTACATTTTCTTCATGGAACCTTGGTTACCTGTCCACCTTGCACCAAATGCACTGTTGTATATTGAAAGTAATGTGGGCCTGAAGCAATATTAGTTAAGTATACCAATCATATTGACCTTGACATTGGCGAGTACTAGGTGGTACTGAAAAACTGTTACCTGTTACTTCAATTGCTACAGTGAGTTCTAAATGGTTCTGGTACTTCTTGCTTCAATCAATTGCATTCTAAACCCTAAATGTTAACCACTTCCTGAGCGTGTCCTCACCCCTGGCACTGTTCGAAGGCAGCTTATCTCAGCCGTCCATCCGCACCGTCCATTGATTCACAGCCGTTGGATCGTGCGCTTTGCAGTTTTTCACTCGCCGGCGGACACACAAAGTCGATGACATGTGGGGTCTCCACCGGGTCGGGCCCATCTGCAGCACAGCGCCCGCGTCGCCCTCGCTTTTCCGCCCGGTAGACAGCGCCCTCTCTTTCCCTCTCGCGGTCGGGGCCTAGCCCCCAATCCCCATTCTTCTCCTCTCCTCTCTTCCCCGCGCCGCCGCCACGGCCTGCTCCTCCATCTCCTCTTCCCCTCCAGCTCCTCGCCCTTGCTCCTCAGCCGGTCGTCGGCCTCCGGGAGGCCACGTCGCGGCAGTCAACGCCGCCGTCTCGCTGGGTTGTCCGGCGGCAGGGGGATACCGCGATGTACCCCTCCAGCCGGCGAGCCCGACGGAACGCCGGCAGCCAGGAACGAGAGGGCGCGCGGCCCGTTCCCGCCGTCGCCGCTGCTACTCTCCCTCACCTCCTCTGCGCCTCCTCCTCCTCCTCCTATCTCCACGAGGATACTCCTCTGCGCCCGCTGCCTCCGCCCTGCCCCGACGCCTCTGCGGCTCCATACCTGGTACAGCCTCCGTCCTCCACTCCTCTGCACTGAGACGGTGGCTCGGGCTGCCGAGGCGTCCGGTGCAGTGCACGCACCTGGTCCTTATGCGTCCGGTGCAGTGAACGCAAGAGCGGCGAGGAACATCAAGCAGCAAAAGTGGATCCATAGAGGTAGAGGTCCTCTTTTCCTTCTTTGCTTCCCTCCGTTCTTCCTCAAATTCCTTCTCTACTCCCTAATTAATTTTTGATTTCACAGTTAGGGTTTGGTAGGCCAGGGGATTTTACATGCCATCGGCAGCAGCAGCAGCGTCTGTGTTCGTCTTGTCTGCTAGAGGTATTCATTGATTTCCAAGTCGTATGCATCTATTTTTTTCTCCTGCTAGAAGAAGCAGCAGCAGCCCTTTTATCGGACTGATTCTAAAGAATTGCAGAGGAGCAGCAGACTTGTGTATCTAATATTTCTTTTCTCTAACTAAACAAATCTGTTTTCCCTTGTGCAGACAGGAGTCTACAGTAGCCCTATGAACAAGAATCTAGCCACTTATCTGTTAATTCCGCTAATATCATGTGGCATCAGAGGATGATTGATGGGTAGTGAGGTGTGTTTGGACTAAAGCTACCCTGGAGATATGTGCACTATTCTCTGTATGTAGTAATTTTGTTCCTTTTGTATGTTTATGCTGTAGAAGATTATACTGAATCATTATCATCCATTGAAGATTACCTTATATGTGGCAGATGTATATGGTGAATGAGAGGAGGACGACACAAGGAAAGGAGTGTGATTCTAGGAGTGGTGGTCCAACAACTTCTGTCACGGTAATCACTCACTCGGTGTGCATTGTTATTGTTGTTCTTCTTGTGATGTACTAGGAGGAATAGTCATCTTATACAAACATGTAAAACGCCGGCGTTCCAGCTGCCTTTCAATACACCAATCGAGGCTCTTATATGAGATGTTTCTATTTGGATACTTAAAAGTTTATGTTTTATTGACTTAAGGTTGTTGCTTCAATGTTTGTTTCAGATTAACATCTTCAATAGGAGAGGGGCTGAGAGGGAAAGCAAGTGAGACGAGGTTGATTCTTTATTCTTGGTTTGCTCCGAGAGGGGGCCTGGTTCTTGAGAGAGAGAGAAGTTGTTGATTCTTTCTTCCTTATATGCTCGGTAATAGAAAGGGTTTCTGCTTGATCTGGTAAGAAAGAAAGAGTAAGGGAGAGAGAAATTGTTCACTTCTATTGCTCTGGTCTAGAGAGAGACCAGTGGTTATACTTTTGCTCGGTGGTAGAGATAGATGCACGTTCGATGAAATTCATGTTTGATTAAATGGCAGTCTAAATAAATGAAAACTGGAATTCCAATGTTCCACAATTACATCAGCTTACCTTCTGTCAGCTCCAAGCCTCCAACCCAAGAACCAAGTTAGATGACAATCCTGATTTACTTACTAGAGATTTTATTGTTATTATTGCCATGCAAAATGCACTACAGACCTGTCCATAATTTTTTGGTTTGTAGAGAGCGCACCATCGCCTGGGAGCCGCCGGTGGAGGCACGGAGCGGCGATGGAGTCGTGTGAATCGGGGGAGAAGATGGCATGAGCGTCCTCGTCCCGCCTCGGTTCGTTTTTCTCGTCCTCCCCCAACTGTTTCTTCCTCGCTGCTCTTCCCTGAGCGCCCCTCTGTATCCTCTTACCAACAATCCAGTCCGTTTCCTGCAAAATTAGTTTGATCTAATCATTGTTTTTTGCACCGTAGGACTGGGTTTCTCCTCGGAGGAGTCTGGCCTGCGACCAGGGAAGTGGCAGCGATGGATTTGTGTTTCCTCAGATAGGAAAGCGCTGGAAACACTTTTGGAAGGTGCAGATGGTGCGGCCGGAAAAGTTGCAGATGGTGTGGCTGGAAAAGGTGCTTCAGGACAAATCTCTATTAGGTGCTCCTATCTTGTTGCATCTTCAACACTTCGATTTTTTCCGAGTCACACTGATTTTCAACTGCAAATTGATGATTTATATGTACACAATGTTTGCAGGTATGAGCAAGAAGTGAAACCTCTAGCGAAGGTTTTGGTGAAGAAGAACAGGTGGTTTCTGTCCGTTTTGAATGTTACAAGCTTAATCCTATATTCTTTATCTTGTTCAGTCTGAAGTTAACTGAGATATTTGTTCTCATTTTGTTTGCGATGCCTGTGTAGCTAATCCCTGACCTGTTTTCAGTCCAAGGATTAATTACTTCTTGTTGATTTGCTCTGGCGGTGAGTAAATTGGCGCAAATCCATGCTTTAATCGTAAAAAGTGAGAAAATGGAATGCTGGGTTAGAGCAATGATGGTGTTTTTTTTTCCTTCTAGGCATTAGATTACTTGGATGTACTAAATAGACCCCCATGAAGCACATATAAGTAACTTTGTGTATGAGAAATAGTGGAAAACGAATGATCTTGTTCAGTCTGAACTCTGAAGTTATCTGAGATAATTCTTCTCTTTTTGTTTGCGATGTCGGTGATCGCTGCATCTGTTTTCAGTCCAAGGATTAATTACTAATTGTTGATTTGCTCTCGCAGTGAGTAAATGGTTGATAGAAGTTAATAATTTAAGTAAGTGTTTTGTATCTTACCGTAGCAATTTGGTGCAAAAGGCATGTGTCACTGTTACTGAAATTGTTGCTAAAAGTCTAATCAGTTCGTGCATAAAATGTTTGTATACGAATACTTTAGATTGCTCTATGACAAATTGACAATTGATTAACACGGAGAGCTAGCTCAGATTTTTTCACTTAACATCTACTACATTATGATTTAGCTGTCAGCATTTTGTTTGTTGGCTGAGGCATTCCTTCTTTCTGTCTGCTTATGTTCTGCAGTTTAGGTGCTGTGTTGACCTTTACTTGGACATCAGGAGCCAAATTTAAGATTGAGTTAAGGTCAGTCAATAAGCGTAAAAGTTTTTCTTTGTGATATGGTATTTTGAACCATTTTTCGTGATACTAACATTTATATGTACTGCAGGGCCAGAGATTTGTTGAGGCTTTAGGCCATAGGATACACCTATGGTGTTCGTTTACTTCTCCTTAATTTTGACATTCTTCATCTCATGCCCATGGGCATCACATGTTTGTGATTCCTTGCAGCAGTGGCTTTGATCTGGTATCTCCGCCCATCATCCATTTTAAGGGGTTGTTTTGGTTTTCTCATGTGTTGTGCATGGATAATATGGTAAAATATTGTTTTTATGGGTTATATACAATGCTCAAGCAGTTTCATAATTGGCTTGCGATGTCCCAGGTTTCAATGGGAATTTCTTACCTTCGTGTTCATATTGGCATTTTTGGGAGACTCTTTGATGCATTCATGTGGCTTTTCATCTCTTTTGGTCATGGCATAGGCTTGCAGTTCTTATCGTGTTCATCTCTTTGGGTCGCTGCATTGGGTCGCTATATCTGAAAAGGAACAGCCTTCTATTTGAATAAGTACTACTAGAACTTGGGCGAATTTGTAATCAGCCTATAAGGCATGCTCATTAGTTCAAAAAACATGACAATCAAATACTTTGCAGAGCAAAACTCAACTAATCCAGTGACTGTCTATTACAAGAAAAGAATGTTCAGTCATGTTACCAATTTCTGAATGTGGTCAAGTATTTTGATGTTAGCATGCCTCGATTCACATGTAGCTTGCAAATTGGGTGTTTCAACTTTGTAGCTACAGATAAAGCCATATAAAATAGTAAGCACAACTATATCAGCTTGTTTGGAAGCGCATGTATTATATTTTATTTGTGTCATCCTGTTTTGAATCATTCCCCTTACTCATATAGTGCATTTGAATCTACATGTGCTTCCTGATCTATACGAGCTCTTGTTTATGGTAGTCTTGTTATTTGTTTTAGAGCTATGCAGTCACAATAAACGTTCGGTTTAGGTAAATGCTAGAGTTCATATTTCTCTTTCCGTAGGAATCTCATGCGAGATTACTGTGTGGTTCTCTGTTTTCTCATGGGAGCAGAATGTGACTGTCGTTGTGGTGTGGAATCTAATCTGGTCCATCAGATGTGTATAAAAACGGGTATCTCAAGGTGAATATCTTGAATATACTTGTCATGTGATTAGCTCGAATTTATTTTTGTTTCCATTGTATATCTTAATTTTTTTTCACTTATTATGTGCTTCCCTCTAGCTTTACATTATTAGTGAACATTCGTGTTTTTCTTTTGTGGTGGGAGTCCATACTTAGAAGTAGTTTAGCTGTGAGCAGGAACATATAGGCATGTAACCCCTGCTAATTTGGATGTCTGATCAAAGGGTGGATTGATGGATATTGGAAGTGTGCTTGCTTGTTTTGACTGATTTCTTGCTGGAGGCACCCTCAACTCCATTGTCCTGGACCCAGGGATGGTCAATATGATGGTTCAGACATGGATCTTCATTCGTGGCTTGGGTTACCTGCTCTTTGTTATTAGGCTGCTTCTTTTAGGGGATAATGTGTGAGTTTTCTTCTTCTCAAGTTCTCTCTGTGTCAATCTACTAATTTCTTTGATGCACTAAACAGCTAATATGTGTAATCAGTAATATAGTGAGTTTATTTTCGTACCTATTTCATCTGGTCATCAAGAAGACCATCATCGTAGATGGTAGCGCTGACCAGTGACCTGCTTTGAGGCCTTGGAGAGATCTGGCCTTGTAGTAAATTTTTCTTAAATTATGAGCTTATCTAAGGAGGTCAATGCATTTTAGGTGTTTTTAGAAGATCATGGGCTTGCGAACATATTGACTCAGTAGTGGGACATTTCAGGCACACCTGTTTTTGAGAAACAATACAGAGTTTCAGATTGACGAAAACATTAGGCCATTCTGATTGTATCCGGTGGATGCAGATGATGTCCTCCATGAGGTCAAGCCTATCCTCAGATCTGCATAGCATCCGCATCCTCGCTTTGGCCAGACTTTGGACATGAAGGACCTATACAATGGTCAGTTGGTGCCTGCTCTGGTAATGTTTGACTTAATAATATTTGCATTCCGTCTTACCTTTCATTTGAAAATGCTTGCAGGAAGGAACAGTTAACAGCCTGGACAACTCGGTTTGTTGTAAGTAGTCATCAGATAACTTCGAAGAATCCCTATATTAAAGCAAGGTCAGTGCAGAGTTCTAAATTTTTGATTCTCACCTCCCTTCCATTATTGAGTGCAGTTCGGGAAATTTGTTACGCATGGGTTCTCGAATCATGTTTAACACTGCGTGGTAACATTTCTATCTGTAATGCTCACAATTACATATGGCTAAACGTCAACTAGATCCCAAGGAATTAGTTATAAAATGTGCCTCAAGTTCGAATTCATGCATTTTCAAGCCCAAATGAGTTGTCCTTATAACGGTGCACTATCAGTGTTGTTTCAGTTTCAGAAGTGATCCGTGACTACACATTTTTCATTCAGTAGTTTTTCTTTTTGTAATACAGAGCACGTTAGTTGTGCTTTGCAAATTCCTGTTAGCTAACAAGTGGCGTATTGTGTTCAGACAATGCAGAAAACACCAGGTTTGGAGTCAAGAGTCCTACAAGCTGTACAAGAAGTGTCGGCTGCCAACGTGTTCATTTGTTGGCTTGGTGCCTGACTCAGAGTCCTAAAGATGTACAGTTTTCTCGCTGTGGTATGCTTTTTTTTGTGGGCGGAATAAGCAAATAGTTAGACACGGAAATAACATGGGGAATAAACTAAATACTGCTGCTTGGAGTATTAAGTCAAGTTTGATTCAGATAAAAAAAGTATAGAGTGAAATGTTGCACAATACTCCATAGTAGGATGTAAGGAGTAGTGGCTTGGTCTTAGTAATCTGGAGGAAGCATACGTGATATCATTATATAGTTATACTTGGTGGACAACATGCATGTTCCCCTCAGAAGGTTATCGTACCTGATATTATTATGTCATATGTTCAAGTTTAGGGAACTTTCTATATGCAGCTACTGATTGGGTGAAGGGAAAGCAAATGGACGAAGTGGTAGTGATAAAGAACACGTTAGTGAGCTAGCTGTTTAATTGTTGGACAATGCAATTTTGTTACCAAGTTCAGGTCGATCTAGCTAGCAGTCTAGCTGTAGAAATAGGCTCCAGATTTGAAGCTTTGCTGACTGGAGCGTCCTTTTTGTTCACCAGAGAGATCGTGAAGCATCTGTCGCTGCCACCGGTGAAGCTCCACTGTATCATGCTCGCTGAGGACGCCATCAAGGCTGCAGTGAAGGATTACGAGGCCAAGAAGGCGAAGCAGGTGAAGGGAGATTAGTAGGCGACATATGGCTTCAGAGTATCCTCAGTTTGACAGGATTGTCCAGAATAACGAGAATAAGGATTGCACGATGTACTGTTTATTGTTTGAAATATCTGTAGTTTCACAGGACCCAATTCTCTATGACTATTACTGATTGTTCATTGTACTCCAGATTTCATGACAGATTTTTTTGAGTACATCACATCACAGGCAATAGTGAAATGTACCTGGACATGATTTTAATGTGCACCATAAGCAAGCAATTGTTCTTTCATTTTCAGACCACGTCATGTTCTAAAATCTGAAACAAACATTTCTGAGATAGCAAAGACCCCAAAATGTTTGGCCCTTTCAAGATATCCAGCATGAACTGCTAATGATTCACTTCTGTTCAGACCCTTCATGTTAATACAGTACATGTTTGCTGTCAGGTGCGTTGTGGACCACATGGTCAGCTTGTGATTTTCTGGAGCAGCCGATGCCAGCTAGGAGGCGGCTTAGCTTGGACCAGTCATGCCGCTACCGTCTCCCAACCTGCCTATTTCGTCTCTCAGCCTACATGGCTCTCAGCCTACATGGTTTCGAGAGAGATCAATGGTAGTGGCATAAGGGTAGCATAAATCCCACATGTAGACAACAATATACATGCAAATGATCTATGTAATGGAACATTATGTTTGTTCTACCTTAAATGATATTAAGTGATAAAACAGCGGCTCTGTGTAGCCAAGATGGTGCCCCTTGTGTATTTCACCATTTAATTGCAGCTATATTAAGTAATGATTCTTGGATTAAATATCTTAGTTGATATTAGCTAAATTATTTTAAATTATATTAAGTGGTAAAACAGCGGCTCTGTGTAGCCAAGATGGTGCCCCTTGTGTATTTCACCATTTAATTGCAGCTATATTAAGTAATGATTCTTGGATTAAATATCTTAGTTGATATTAGCTAAATTATTTTAATAGCGCCTCTCATAGGTATTGATAGAGTATATGCTATTTCGCTCTGCTTCTATTTACCATTTACAATATTTTGTTCTTAGATAAGTTTCCTGCTGGGTGGTTCAAAGCCATTATTTATTTTCCTTTTGGGAATTTTTCCTTATTATTTTTATCTCCGATCTTAATTTACATGTGCAAGTTAGGACACCAATATTGTGTGATATATATTTAGCTCAAGAGACACCAGAGGTCAAAGTACTTCTAATCTTCAACCTTTTATGCTTCTGTAGTGCTTGTTTCAATTGCTTACAACAAGTATGCTGAATTTATTTATGCTAAACTCTTTTACATAGCAAAAGTGATGAAATTATACTAAACTTTTCAATCTTCAACAAGGTTTGTAAACTATCTTTAAATTGTAGGCTAAGGTTTGTTTTCAATGGTAGCCGCATGATGGCCAAAGAAATCTAAAAAAGGACAACAATTTACGCAAAAAAATATAAAACATAAGGCTACATTACAGTCTTGCTTTCGGCACCTGCGCCAGGGGCGCAACCGGTCATCTAGTTGTATGAAATGCAGAAGCACGCTGTGCATATCTTACCTGGTGTTCATATCCTTGTCATCCTCGACTGTTTCTTCTTGTTTTACAACTTCCTGTCCCTGATGATGCTCGATCAGAAGGATGGTTGGTGTAAACATGAGATGAGGCAACTTAATTAATTTTGGTATCTAATCAATGCATGCTACAGTGTCCAAGTTATCAAGAGTGCGAAAGCTATTCCATTGAGACAAGGACCTTGTACTAGCAAGGGTTTTGTTTTGGCACATGCAGATATGATTCAAGCAGTATAGTCAGTCCCTTGTATCGTCTTGGAACATTCTTTCTGTTGTGCTGAGCCTGTCAGTAGCCCAATTAACTATCGGCAAACAGGTCCATTTTTGTTTGCTGCACATTGAAGGCCGGTTAGTTCTATTGTACGATGCCATGCGTAGTCTGGTAGTGGTAGTTTATATCTTGTCTAATGCCCATGCGGATAATAATTTCCATGTCGATGCCAGGACAGGTTTGGGTCACCCAGGAGCAAGACCAACACAGAACCTTCACCAGTTCACGTGGCAGCCAAAATTGCGGTATAAAGACCAACCTCCACGGCACGGTTCGAGTCTCACACATTCCTCAGTTACAAGTCATCACCTAAAGCCTAGCAACCAATTGATCAGTACCATGTTTGTGGTGGTGGTAGTCCTCTGGATGGTGGCAACGGTGCTGGCCTCATGGGCATTGAGCACGCTGTTGCGTCTCGTGTGGAAGCCCCGGGCCGTCACGAGGATGTTCCGCGCGCAAGGCGTGCGCGGTCCCGAGTACCGGTTCCTGCTTGGCAACATCGGCGAGATGAACCGGCTCCTCGTCAAGAGCGCCAGCCTCGTGCTGGACGTTGGCTGCCACGACTACAGCGCCATGGTGCAGCCCTACTTCCGGAAATGGATGAGCCTTTATGGTAAATACATACATATATACATGTCTATATTGACCTCATAGTATATATCGTTAAGAGATTGTTTGAAAGAATGGTATTTTTTCCGTAAAGTGATCGGGGCACATGGTCTAGAGTCTAGACAACAGGTAAAGTAATATGTGGTCTAGACATCAAGCTGGCAGGTGTCACTTGCAGTCAAGTTTCAGAATGAGGAGTATTAGATCATATTGTGTGGCCTCAACAATGAGTTGGCCCATATTGGCATATTGCGGCTGCTATAACTGATACTTAGAACCATGACTCGCGATCAACTAAGCTAGTTGAGTTTTGCAAGGATGACCACGAGTCATGATTCTCGTGTTACAGGGTGATTGATGCTCTCTGCCCCATGCAGGACGGACGTTTGTGTGTTGGCTCGGGGACAGGCCGGATGTATTCATGGGGGACATCGACATGGTGAAGCAGGTGCTCTCTGACCGCACAGGGCTTTTCCCCAAGAACCCCGTGAATGAGCATTTCGCTCGCCTGCTTGGCAAGGGACTCGTCCTCATTGATGGCGATGAGTGGAAGCGCCATCGGAAGGTCGTCCACCCGGTCTTCAACATCGACAAGCTAAAGGTATATAGGTGACAACTCTTTGAACACCTTCGATTTATGAGGTACTTCTTGACTTCTGCTTACACTTTCTGCGTGTGTGATGAGGTTCTGCTCGGCAGATGCTGGCTGTGACTGTGTCCGATTGTGTTGGTTCCATGGTGTCGGAGTGGGTAGCAAAGTTGGAGAGGGCTGGCTGCAACATGGAGATTGAGACGAGTAGCCAGTTCGAGGAGCTTACGGCCGACGTCATCTCGCGCGTGGCATTCGGGAGCGACTACAGAGAGGCGAATGGAGTCCATTTAGCACAGAAGGAGCTCCAGTCTCTCGCCTTTTCTAGTATATTCGATGTTTGGTGCCATATCCCAGGATTCAGGTACATAGATACAACTTCCTGTTAACTTTATCATTTCGTTGGTTCAAATTAGTACAGAGCAAAACTCCAAATCACTGCGTGTTTGTGATATTAATCAGGTATCTTCCAACAAAACATAACCTGAAAATGCGGAAGCTCCAGAAAGAGGTGTGGAGCATACTGGCCAACATTGTTAAAAATCGGGTGGCCGCCAAAGACACCGCAGGCTACGGGAACGACATGCTCGGGGTAATCCTGGAGGCATGCAGGGTCGAGGATGGACAGAAGCCGCTCATGAGCTTGGACGAGATCATAGACGAGTGCAAGACCTTCTACTTAGCCGGGCACGAGACCACCTCGCTCCTGCTCACATGGATCATGTTCCTGTTGAGCACGTACCCAGAGTGGCAAGAGAAGCTCAGAGAGGAGGTGCTGAGAGAGTGCGGCGAGGAAATCCCTGTCGGCGACATTCTCAACAAGCTGAAGTTGCTCAACATGTTCATCCTCGAAACTCTCAGGCTGTACAGCCCCGTCACACTCATCCAGAGGAAAGCGAGCTCGGATCTCGAGCTCGGCGGCATCAAGGTGCCCAAAGGCACGATCCTGACGACCCCCATCAAGACGATACACCGCGACAAGGAGGTCTGGGGCGAGGACGCCGACGAGTTCAAGCCTCTGAGGTTCGAGAATGGGGTGACGAGGGCCTCGAAGCAGCCTAACGCGTTTCTACCATTCTCCAGCGGGCCAAGGGCGTGCATCGGGCAGAACTTTACCATGATCGAGGCAAAGGTCGTCTTTGCGATGATTCTGCAGAGGTTCTCAGTCTCTCTTTCCCCCAAGTACATCCATGCCCCGACGGATGTGTTCACCATACGTCCTAGATACGGGCTTCAGGTGGTCCTCAAGAGCTTGTAGATCTTATATTTGAAATATGTTGGTACCTACCATGGGCTGGCTATACAACTTTACATCAATCGTCAGTCCCTGCTCTGCGGTTCAAATATCTCATCATCTTCACTGTACCATAACCTTTGCAATAAGGAGCTGTATGTATCATGTCTAGAACATGATTGGTGTGGCCATACATGATTGGACCTTTAATTAATAATTGATCCACTTAATGTTTCTAGCATGTAATGAAATGGTTTTAGTACAGTCTAAATATTGATTGAGACATCACAGGAAGTGCACTGTTTTAGAGTTGAACCGGTGGATTTTTTTCCGAACAAGGTGGACCACCCGGGTTCCATTTTGATTAAACGAAAGCACGGTCCTACGGCATCCAAAAGGCATGCTGCCAAAAACTACAGTTCACAACTCCAAGAATAAAGATAAAGATAACAGATACAAGAGGTAGGCCAACATCATATATATCCAATGTTCACTGTGATTCCTCTCTGGTATGAGGCAATCTGCTTCATGCTTCGATTGTTCTGGCTCCCGTTTGAAGTTCAGTCCAGTGCTTGAGTGCCAGGACGAGACCGACACCTCTGATGCTCGTCGAATCACCCCCAAGCAAAGGCAACGGTGTTCTGCAGGATGCAGCTGGACATGTCCGCATCTTCCGCCGTTCCGCGTTGTTTACTGTTCCGCATCGACTGTCCACTGTGCGGACTCCGCTGTTATGCCAGCATATCCAACGATCCAAATATTACACAAGAACACGAGGACTATGGTAAGCTGTATCCAGATTCTTGGGCTAAAAGCTACCATGACACGTAAGAACATTTTTTTCTTCAGGGTAGCTAAGTCCTGACATAGGGCCGGTGCCCGGCGTTACATCAATGGCGCTCCAAACGGTGGAACGATGCATAATGCTGACAAATATATGCTTACACCAAATGCATGCACACCTGTATGTTTTTGTCTACCTCTAAATATTGTGTATCACCAACGTGATACCCTAGCAATTTCTAATCACATATCACCAATTACATAAAGTCATGTAGTAGCAAATATTGTACTTAAAGTCTTCATATACGGTTCTACTGAGAAGAATATGAGATAACAATTTATTTCAAACAAAATTTTAGAATTAAACATCACATTGATTAAGATTCTAGGAGTTTTAGTTCCTCCCGTGCAACTAAATAACACCTCTTTGGAGTCTGGAGAGCTCAAGGATCACCCTCATTCTCAAAAAAAGAACAAGGATCACCCTCAATACAACACGCGAAAGGGCACCACATTACACTAACCACTGACACTGGTATGCACATGCCCAGCACAAATCCGAATGCTTTCATTGCCTTGCCGCCCTTCATCGCACCAGCAAAAGACAAGCCGAAGTGTTCTCCCACAAATGCCGAATCCGTACAAAACTACGAAATATAACTGCAAAACCAGATTTAGGAGCAAAGGTGAGGGCCAGCGCTTGCACGCAGCGTGATAAAATACAAAATGTAATTAACACAAAAAGGATGATATTTTCGAATGGTAATAAATCTTAAATTTACTATTGAGTTACGTAACTTGCCTTGCCCATTGTAACTTGCCTTGGGAGTAGAATGGCAGCCCCAATGGTCATTGAACTCTTACGAGATTAGTAGTTGAGTCACTGAAGTCTCAAAAGGTGATAATGTTTTGTTACTCAGCTTTATTTTATGAGCATACTGGTCCGTTTTGTGCGTGGAGTCTAATTTTTTTTCCTACGGGGCGTGCACATTGTACACGTTAACCTGCTGGATTTTTTACGTCTAGGTTAAATTGAAAAGAAGTAAGGAGACGATAGCGATGGAGCACCTCGCCGGTGCGGGCGACCTGAAGGGCGTGTACAGATTGTTCGGGATGATGCAGTAGCGCGAGCTGCATCCTAACGGCCACATGTATGGCGTGCGCTGAGGCTGTTCGAGGAAATGCACGGCGCCAGGATCGTGTTCCGTGGAGATGCGGGGTGGCCAGCGGGATGGGCCACCGGACGACCTTCTCAACAGCGCTAGCTGATCGAAGCATGTGTCCAAACTATCACAGTGGCGATGAATTAGGTTATGACAAATGTGATCATTGAAAAATACTGTCACATATTAGTTGATGCGCTCGTCTATCGGTGTCCTGACCCAAGACGCTCGGATGCTATTAGATTAAGTTTTCGGTTGTGATTAGTCCTAGGAGCTAGTGGCATTGCCGGTGCTGGGCTACTTTGGCCAGACGCTAATCCAGATTCCAGACGATGTAACTGTGGTGGTTGCCGGCGATTTGCCTGTGCACATGGTTTAGGATGATCCACATGAAGAAAAATTACCGCTAAAAGAAACGCCAAAAAGAAATTACTTGGATGGTGCACGCACCCAAAGACCATAACGCGGCCGTGTTTCCTTGCAGGCGTCCGTCGCCTCTTGGTCCTGCTGCTCGCCGTGGAAGTAGGTCGCCGTGTCCCCGTGGTACCAGTACTCGCCCTCCTTCGAGGCGGGCGGCGGCGACGCTGGGACGATCAGATCGCTGCCGCCGCGCATGCCGTCGGCCGTCCTTGCGCTAGTGGATTCCTCGGCGCCATTGGTGCATCCGAGTTGGATGTCCAGGACGTGGTGGCAATCGATCGCTGTGTCGGTCCATACTTGGAAGTTGGAACTTGGAAAGAAGTCTACGTGTTTGTGCGTCTCCGTGGGTCTGGACTCGTGGCACGAATCACACGACCTTCTGTTGTGGGTTAATATCAACATAACAAACCGTGTTTCGGGTAAGTGCATCCGTAGAGAAAGGACGGGAGTTGTAGAATTGTACTGCCCCCGGTATGATATCCCAGCCTATTAAGACACGATTACGGTAGCACTAAGTATTCTCTCCCCTCCCCAGGTCCCGGTGACTCCAGCCCCTGGCGCCTCGGAGCTAGCCTCGATCGTCCCTGACACTCCCGTGGCAGACACCACAACCCTCTCGCTACAGCGCCCGGCTTGCCCGCTCTAGGCCCGGGACTGAGGTATCTGAGCCGACTGTTGCGGCTATATCACGACGTGTCGCGGTGCGCAGGCTTACCCAAGGTATGTCTACGTCCATCTCACAATCCGCACCCTCTCCCTCTACCTCCCCCGCAGGGTATAGGTTTCGATTCTCGATATGGTTCCGCTGGAACATTTGGATCAGGTTACTATATGGACTGTGGAGTGGTGTCCCGTGGACTGAGAAGATTGTCGCGCTTAGAGCGAATGAGATATATTAGGGGATCTTTGCTGCCTCTCTAGTTCACACGGTGCAGGCGGCACCGGAGTCCAGTAGTGGCGGATCTTGCATATCTAATGTCGAAACCGCTCACCTTTTGACCCCCAAGGGGGACGCAAGGGAGGCCTCCAAGGGCACCGTCTCGGCCCTCGACCATTGGCAGGGCCTGCTAGGTCCCCCAAAAAGCGACAACCCCCGACAGTGTTGTCCAATGAGTATACCAGTTAAATTACTTGGTTGGAACATGAGGGGGTTTGGGCAGAACGGTTGGAGACATCAGGTCAAGGCATATATGAGACAAGCAGATGTGGACATTGTAGGCATCCACGAGGCAATTAGAAAATACTTCTCTATCCCTAAGCTACATGGGCTTAGTAGGCATAAGTTTGCCCCATAGTGGCTCCCTGCCCCTGCCAATGGGCACTTGGGTTATCCTCCTTGGCGTCAAGGAGGACACCTTCAAGGCAGAGGACATGTACCGCAGGGAGTTCTTTGTGAGTATGTCCCTCACCTATAGACGAACTAACTTCCAGTAGGACGTTATTATTGTCTATGGATCGAGGGGCGAGGACCATAGGAGGTCAGCAGTGTTCCTTGCCAAGCTGAAGGTTAAGGTGGAACGTGTTCCACCCCGCTTGTACTAGCTAGGGATTTAAAACTTATTCAGGCCGCGTGTGACAAAAGTTTGGCAAACGTGGACCTCCATAGGACGCAGTTGTTTAATGACTGCATTGCAGATCTCGGCCTTAAAGAGATCAAACGAGTGGGCGCAAGATACACCTAGACTAACAACCGGGTTGACCCAATCCGAAGTGTGCTATATCGGGTCTTTTTATCTGCAGAGTGTGAGGTTGTCTTCCTGAACGTGCAATTATGCACCATCACTTGTTTTGAGTGATCAACAACAACATGATCTTTTGAGAACTAATCATTTCATATTGGCCACGTATCGAGTGAAGACCTATGAAACAAGGCGTCCAAGTGACATTCACATTTCAGGACATGTCAACATGCCCGTGAATACCGAAAGCACTATTAGGGTAAGCAGTATCCAGATTGTTGGGCTAAAAGCTACAATCAGGGGCGGAGCCAGCGTATACGCGTTGGGTGCACATGACACCAACGGATTTTACCGATCAAGTAGCACTATGCATGTACTCAGCTGGCTGAACCCAACAAAAAATCACGTCTGAACCGAATGTGGATTTTGCTCATCCCTAAGGGCGCCCGGCACCAATCTGGGCCGTCGGATTCAGCGATCCGATGGCCAAGATTTACCGTTGACATTTTCAACGGTAAATCTTGGCCATCGGATCGCTGAATCCGACGGCCCAGATTGGTGCCGGGCGCCCTTAGGGATGAGCAATTTATTTACCGGTCTGAACCCATCAAGTCATCAAATGAACTAGCTAGAAGGCTTTTGGTGGCCCATTAATAATCAGTCTAACGAGTCACGATGAATTAGGCCAGCTGACAGCCCACAAGTAAAACAAATTAGGCTGAACTCCTTGTCTCGTACAATCTACGGAATATGTACCGTAGCCGCACACACCTTGCTCGCCAGCGCCGCAACACCGAAAGCGACTGTTCGTCTCTGAACTCCGATCTCTCGTCTGCTGGACGCCGGCGGCCGCCGGCAGGCAGCGGAAAGGGTACACCGTACACGGCGGCGATCAAAGTCCGTATACCACAATCTAGGCAAGGATTTACCCATTCAGGTACGATTATCTCTTGTTCTTTTCATCTTGTGTAACTGTGTAAGTCTTGCCTAGCCCTAATGTTCAGATTGCTTTTCCCTAAACATTGTTTGATCCTAGATCATGGAACGGTATTATGGGAAGACAAAAAGGTCATTGGATTCTGTTACTGATGAAGGTACTTCAAGGCCATCCGTCAGGCACAAGCAATCAGATGCTGATAATTGTAGTCTCCTTTCCAATCAGAGGGAAATTGATCTGGACGAACTGCCGTATGATCCTGCTGATCGAAAGAGAGTTTCAGAGTACACTCGTAATCCTAAGAAGCAAGATGAGATCAGGAGAAGATATTTAACCAAAGGACCATACAGGCCACCATCTGATTTTAATTATCCATATAGACTCATTGGAGATGACCAACGGAGATTTAATCCACAATGGTTTAAAAAATATGGTGGTTGGCTTGAGTACAGTGAGAAGGTGGATAAGGCTTTTTGTTTGTGCTGCTACCTTTTCAGAGATTACAATGAAGGACAAGCTGGGACTGATGCATTTGCAATTAAAGGCTGGAACGGTTGGAACAAGAAATCGAGATTGGATACTCATATGGGTAAGGGAAATGTTAACAGCTTCCATAATGTAGCAGTAAAAAGATGTGATGCTTTGATGAATCAAGATCAGTCAATTTAGGTTGCTCTCAATAAGCAAACTGATCTTACAAAAAAGAAAAATCGTATTCGGCTTAATGCTTCAATTGATTCCGTTAGATACTTGTTGCGTCAAGGCTTAGCTTTTCGAGGCCATGATGAATCAAAAGAGTCAAAAAATAAGGGAAACTTTCGAGAGTTGGTAAACACTTTGGCAAATCAAAATGATGATATTTAATATGTACAAAAAAAAGGGAAGCTACCAATAAAGTTACACAGTTTTTTACTACTTTATTTAATATGTAAACAAGTATTTTGGATTTCATGTGCTCGGTATGTATTTCTCCTTTAGTTTTAACAGAACAACTATATATGTTATGCTATTTCGGTTGTTTAAGTTGTGTTTGAGTGGTATGGTCTTGTTTTGAGATGATCTAAGCTTTGCAATATTATAGTTAGTTCATGCCAAAAATTTGAGTGAACCCATCGACCAAAAATCCTATCTCCGCCCCTGGCTACAATAACACCGTAAGAACAATCTTTTGTTCAGGTAGCTAATTTCTGGACATAATGCCGTAGCCCGGAGTTTACATCAATGACGCTCCAGACGACAGAATGATGCATAGTGCTGAAATACACCTACAGATCGAGACCAAATGCATGCACATCTCTATGTTGTGTCTACTTCTCTTTTTTTTTGCGTCACCACGCCATACCCTGGCAATTTCTAATCACATATCATAGACAACCACACATATATAAAATCATGTAGCGCATATTTGCTTCAGATATAGGGGTGAGTTTGTGCGCGTGTATATGAGCGACTGCGTTGTACTGTGTTTCGCAAAAAGATACGATACAAGATTACAATTTCTTTCGAACGCAATTTTAAACTATGAACCGCCATCATCTATTTTCAACGGTAATTTTGTAATACAAACTAACATTTCGGTTACACTGCCAAACATGGGAATTAAACATCACACTCAGATTTCTAGGAATTTTAGTTCCGTCCGTGCAACAAACACGTAACACCTTCTGGAGAGCTCAACAAACATCCTCAGTAGAACACGCGAAAGGGCACCATAGTAAACTAATCAGTGACACTGGAAAGCACATGCCCAACGTGTAACCTAATACTTTCATTGCCTTGCCTCCCTTCACCGCACCAGCAAAAGACGAGCCGAGAACTGTTCCCAGAACAATGCCGCCTCCGTACAAAACAACGAACCAAAACTGCAAAACCAGATCGGGAAGGAAGCGGCAAAATCAGAGTATAATGACGAACATAAAACGAAATTACCGCTGGAAGAAATACCAAAAGGAATCACTTAATTGGATGGTGGCATGGTGCACGCACCCATAGGTTATATCGCGGCCCTGTTTTCTTGCAGGCGTCCCTCTCCTCCTGCTCCTGCTGCTCGTCGCGGAAGTAGGTCGCCGTGTCCCCGTGGTACCAGTACTCGCCCATGTTTTTGCTCTCCTTCGAGGCGGGCGGCGGGAACGCTGGGACGATCAGATCGCTGCCGCCGCGCATACCGTCGGCCGTCTTGGCGACAGCAACCGATGGGCTGTTGATGCATCCCAGTTGGATGTCCACGACGTGGCGGCGATCGCTGTGCCGGTCCATAATTGGAAGGAAGTATACGTGAGATGATAAGTACTCCTATGTGCTTGTGCGGCCCCGTGGGTATGGACTCTGGACAGGAATCACACGATCGTGTGCGAGTTTATATTAACAGAACAAAACCGTGTCTCGGATAAGTGTCTAAAGAAAGGACGGGATCGAGTTGTAGGCTTGTAGAACATCTCTAACAGATCTCTTAAAACATCAAACCGTAAAACTCATTTGAGTTACCCGCAAAAACTGTTTCACTGTTTGAAATTTGATCTGTCAGAATAAAACTGAAAACTCGTACAGTAAATTTTATCAAAGCTATGGGCGCGAGATTTAAACATAGAAAAGCTTGATCATACAGTTTTTTTTCTCTCGAAATGGCGAGAACCCAAGCCTCTGCATCAAGTCATGCACATAACCATTTATTATAGAGTTTACAAGTATTATAATTTTACATCTCGGCAAGCACGAAGAAAATGAGACAAGCCTCAACCGGCAATAACAAAGCTAAAATCAACTACGAAAGTCTACTAATATGTTGCTATATATGCTGGGAGAAAAAAATCATGTGCTACCAACAAGAGCCTTGTGCATCCAGAAAACATAAGATCCCGCTGGTCCGAAGGAATCAAGAAAGCCCACAGCTGGATTCAGTGCATCGCCATATAGATAACCTGTAAGACATGAAAAGTTTCTTTCCTGTTAAAAACAAGATTATTCCAACAATTCCAAATAGACCAACAAGTAGCTGCAACGAAGACTAATCACTACTTGACCTACTCGAGATCGACTAATCACTACTTGATCATACAATAGTCCATAGTTCATACATAGCTCTGGTACTGGGCGACGACAATACTAACCATAACGACGGCTGATCACTATTTGACCTACCCGAGATAGTGGACGACGATGGATCGGCGCATGGCCACCATCAGATCAAGCTCCTCCTTGGCCTCCTCGACGCGCGCGGTTGGCCTCGTCGTCACCGTTTGCTCCCTCGCTTCACTAGCGTGGAGGACCTAGCGGGCTTCGCGCGCGAACGTGGAGGACCGTCGGCAGGATATGTTTCTTGAGCACGTCGAAACCGCTCCATCCCTTCCTGCCGCCGCTCCGGGACAGAGCGTCGCGGGCACACGCCTCAGGTTGGAGGACGGCGCCCGAACCTGTCCCGCTTCTGCCAAAAATAGCCTACGCTAGTTATTGGAACCTGTCCAGATTTTTAGGGTTTTCCAACTGATCCCTGCTTATGCGGGACTTTCCGGACCACCGCCTGACACCCTCACACTGTCACACACGCCTACTGCAACCACCAATCCCTGAGGCGCTCCGCCTCCTCGACTGAATTGTAACCCGAGTTGCCTACTTGCCTCCTCGGGGCCCCTCCACGCAATTGCTTTCGAGGGGTGGTCACCGCTCTCACGCTCAAGAAGCTCATCATGACTTTCCTGGGTGACATATAGGTGTTCGAGACGCTGTCGCTCGTCGAGGCATCGTTCCGTAGCACGAGGTTCTCTAACGAGAGGGACGATGAGTATGAGCTTCTTTGAACCTATATAATGTCCCAAGAGTAGAGCTGTCTGGCTTCCTGGCGCTAGTGAAGATTTGTTCTATGGTGATCTTCCTATTCTGTTCTCTACACGGGAATTAGGATTACGCTGATATTTCGTGCGAAAGGCAAGCGATTTTTATGACACCAAATCCTTCTCTATTTCCGATTAGGCAAAAGAAATGGAGGACATCAAGATTTGCCGAAATTCCATAACCTGACTACATTGCTGCTGGAGTCTTGGACAACTGCGACTTGAACGGTGAAGTTTACAATATGTTGAACTTGCTTGTGTACAATGCTCCCAGTTTGGAGAAACTTACTCTCCAGAACTGCAAGGTACTTCGGATATCTTCTCTTATTACCTCCTGACGTGGTGTTAACACATCAAATCCCATGGTTCGGTACCTAGGGTTGAGCTTGTGGGGGAGAGACGTGGTAGTGTTGGTAGTATCGTCGGCTGACAAGCAGGGTTTACCCAGGTTTAACACCCTACTTCCTGCTTGTCTGGTTATTGATGTATGAGGTGTACAATGGGGCTACAATGGCGTCCCGGCGAGATGGCGATCTCACGAGGGCTATGGTGGTTCGAGTATTGCTTACCCTAAATCGGTGGCCCTCCCAGCCTTTATATAGGAGGCTGGGTCTCGGAGATTCGCAACCGACTAGGTTTACAGGTAAGGTAGGTTTCTACCGATGTAAGGTTCACTAATCTTGGGGCGTACGTCATCTTCTTGGGCCCCCGTCGTGGGCTCCGGTTGATAACTGCTGGCAGGCCTGCCCGTGGGCCTTAGCTTGTACGTGCACCGGGTATCCTCATAGTGGAGCACCCGAAGGGTACATCCCCGTCACTAGCGCCCGAGTGCCTGGTCGACTCGAAGAATCGGGCAGGGACTCCTTCATAACGCACGTCCTAGTTTGCTTGCTTTGCTTCGTACCTGGTAGGTCAAGTACGTTCTGAGTATTCCTTTGTTTTGCTTGGTATGTTTGTCAACCGAGATTGCCTCGTATGTGCACGTTAGGTCAGAAAACACATCGACTAATGCTTTGTTAATTTTGCCTAGGGATATTAGCATAGTAGGCCTGGTACATTCGACGGATCGGGACCAGTTAACTGCACTTCTGGGCAAAACCTTACTAGCCTACTTCAAGCTCGAGTCCCCGGACTCGAACCCGGAACAAGCTGGCCAGTTCCGACTCAGGCCGCGGAGGTCTTACAGAGCCGGCCTGCAGCATAACTTTGCGACCTAACGCGTCCGTTAGGATTTTCTTCATGTTTGTTGACATGGAAAGTTACAAGGCTTACGCTGCCGGCAGCGGACCCTGGCCCAACTCGACGGATCGGCGGCTCTTACCTTTACACTGTGCGTGCAGCATCCGAGGTTCATATGCGGCGGACGCAATCTCGGGGATTTGTGGTAGGGCTAAGCAGCTAAGTCGAGTAAGCTTCGATCTGAGTCGAGTAAGTTTCGACTGCTTGTTTTTGGATAACTTTATGTCATGTTTTATCGGGTGCGCGACAGCGCTTCCTATGGGAGTAGCCCCCGAGATTGTGCTTAACTGCTTGCAGTTGAGAATGATCTCAATTCTTTGAAACTTTTGCGATAATCAATAAAAATTTGAACCTCTCCCGATGGGAGTTATGTGTGGTTAGCTGCAGAAGCGGTCAAGTGACCTAGTTGGCTAGATTTGATTTTCACCCTCGAACTCGACGAGGCGGTCGAATGACCGGCTTTGTCTTAGTTTTGATTTTCACCCTTGTACTCGACGAGGCGGTCGAATGACCGGCGCTGTCTTGTTTTGATTTTCACCCTCGAAGTCGACGAGGCGGTCGAATGACCGGCGCTGTCTTGTTTTGATTTTCACCCTCGAAGTCGACGAGGCGGTCGTGTGACCGGCGCTGTCCTGAAGGACCCGAACAATTTGCGGGTACGCGGCCTTTGATGACGTCAGGGATGACGCAGTTGGCGACTGCACTTTCTGACAAGCGATGGCGTGCTTGCTATGACGGATGGGACGTGACCCAAGTGGGCCCCACTTTGCAGTGCTGATCGAAGACGGTGCCGTTTGGACTGAATTTGACCGCTAGGGCACGGTTTTCACGGCGACGTGATGATGGTTTCCTAGATTCCCGTGCGTAGTGGGCGGAGTGGCCGGCAACGGTTGCCCTCCGTGGCTGCCACGTGTACGGCTAGATATGAGTTACGGCGCACGATCTCTCACCAACGGCGGAGATCTGATGCCCGTGTGAATAAGTATGGGTCGGCGGGGTAAGGCAATTTTTACTTGCCATTCTCCCCGCCGCCTCTGCCTTCTTCTTCTTTCTCGCGTTTCCGCCATAGATTCGCGCTCAAGCTCGCGCGCTACCTCTGCCATCATGACGAAAGCAGCGGACCAGAAGGGGAAGGTTGCTGCGAATGCCTCGGCCGGCAGCACCGTCGGCGGTGCCGCCGCCGGCGCCCTGAGGAAGGAGAAGGGCGCGTGGTCGAAGTCCACGGTTAGCAAGCGGATGCTCAGCGGTCTGAGGAGCAACGGGTTCCTGCCGGCGGACGAGAAGAAGATCCGCATCCCCGGCGCTGAGGTAATTCCACGACCTCGCCCTGACGAAAGGGTTTGCTTTGTGGATTTCGTGAACAGGGGATTCTCCTTCCCCGTCCATGACTTCTTGCGTGCACTGATGCACATTTATGGGGTGCAACTGCATGATTTTACCCCAAACGGCATTTTGCACCTCGCTTGCTTTTTTGTTCTGTGCGAATGCTTTTTGGGCATCGCCCCCCATTGGGGTTTGTTTCAGCGAATCTTCAATGTCAAGCGCCAGCACAGCGTCAAAGGGCCTGGCGGATTTGGAGTGCAGACTCGACCGAACATCGAGTACTTCAAAATCAAGTTCGTCGAGTCGGTCCAGGGATGGCGTCAGAGGTGGTTCTACTTCAAGGATGAGACCACCGGTGACCAGACTTATGGGTTGCCGACCTTCAATGCCGACGCCGCGGCATTGAAGAGACCATCATGGAATGCCCCGATGTCCGAAGCCAAAGACAACGAGGCCGACAAACTGTACGAGAGGGTGCTCGGGCTTCAGACCAACATCGGGTTGGAGGTGACCGGCATCCATTTGCTGGCCATTTTTGTCAAGAGGCGCGTGCAACCTCTACAAGCTCGAGTCCACGGCCTGTGGGCGTACTCGGGCATAGCTGACCCGACGCGCGCGCATGCGGAGGAGCTGTCCTCCAATGAAGTGAAGAAGGCTGTTAGATCGCTCATCATACTCGGCGCGGATGAGCCCTGCGACATCGACTCGCCAGTGTCGCCTTATGAAGCCAACCATCCTCTGCCTGAGGTATTATGTGTTGTGACTGTGGCTAGTTCTGTGTATGTTTATATGCTTAAATGTTCCGAATGGATCTTTTGCAGGGTCATGAGGTCTTCGAGTCCATGCCTCCTCTTCCGGAGAGTGGGCCTGTGCCAAACAACGATCCACTTGCCGCGGACTCAGATGATGACATGACATCTATCGCCACTGCCAACACCCCTGATGCGGAAGAGGACGAGTCTGAGGGTCGTGCGACTGATGGCTTGCGGAAACGTCGGCGTGACGAGGAGGAAGATACGGCTGACTCCGAGGAGAAGGTGGAGGACGAGCGACAAGACGCAACTGGGACGATGGCGGAGCCGATTGTGGCGGCTTCGCTTCGCTCGTTGCAACCACTTTTTGTCAAGAGGCCGCGCGCCAACGTCGGCTGCCTGGATCCCAGCAGATTTGTTGATCTTGCTAGCGAGTAAGTTTGTTGTAATATCGCTGCTCCCGTTGCTGTTGAACAGCTTCTTTTGCTGTGTTCTGAAGAGTTTTTGCGTCGACTGTAGCGAGGCTTCGGACGACGACCTGCCACCTCCTCCGCCGATGGACAAGAGCAGTGCTGCCTCGACAGTGCACGCCCACCCGCAGGAGGAACTGGTGGGTAATGAAACTGCCTCTGTGGTGCCACCAGGTCCTGAACCCGTGTCTGACAAGGGCGAACCGGCGGCCACATGCGCCAACGCCTCGACTTCTGCTGATATGGACCATGTGAGCGTCTCTGTTTGCCATTTTGCTTTTTATCAGGTGCGCGACAGCGCTCCCGATGGGAGTAGCCCCCGAGGCTATGTACAACTGTTTGTAGTTGTGCGTAGGATAATTTTTTTGATATGTAGGCTTATGTGGTTGGTTCTTCGGTTTCCAGCACTTTGTGCGTCAGCTGATGAAGGCCGGCTCCCAATATATCCATATGGAGACGGAAGTTGTCACTCTCCAGCAGCAGCTCGAAGATGCCAAGAGTGAGTTGTTGCGTTAGAATCTGAATTTTGCAGGGTGTATATTTTGTTGGGTGCTCATGGGCACTTTTTGTTTGTAGAATCTGCTTCTGCCGCCGAGGAAGAGAGGAATAACTCTATGTTTCGGTTGCCGATCTGGAGAAGAGTTTGAAGGCTGCCAAGGAGAGGGAAGGCCGGGCAATTGGGCGGCTCGCTTCCTGCAGCAGCTCCTTGACTGGTATGAGGGTTTTGTTGTATGGTGTTAACTGAGAGTTCAATTGTTGCTTGACGTCGCTTGCATCTCGACAGATGTAATGGATGGTCCCTCAGCTTCCGGCAAGCGGAGCGTTGGCGGCTCACTCGAGGAGAGTGTGACTGCTGCGGAGACTGCCAGCGGGAGGGCTGCTGGAATGCTGACGAAAGCAGCGAGTGCCCTGGCTGCCCTCCATTGTCGTGGGTTTGTCACGTCAGTTGTCATAGATGACTTCGTAGGTGTGGGATTACGCGAGTCAAGCATCTCCGAGCTTGGGATCGCAGGAACAAAGATCAACACAGATTTACCCAGGTTCGGCCCCCTCAATGTGAGGTAAAAGACCTACTTCCTGCCTACCCTAGATTGGTATTGATATGATAATCGAGGTGTTACAATGGAGGCGATCCGATCTGGTACTCGCCGTATGAGCTAGGGTTTAAGGGCTTGACCCTCTAAGTCCTGCGAGTCCTCTTTATATACACAGAGGCTCGTCAGGTTACAAGAGTTCTACACGAAGCCTGATTATCTTTCTTGTCTTCCAAGGCAAGTTTGCACCGACCTTCTGGAGCTTTCCTTCATCGAGTCACGATGCGAGATTGGCCCATCTTTCACGTGGCCCAACAATGATAGCGCAACCTTAAGTTGCTGTTGTTAAATTCGAATAAGTCGCGGGTTAATCATTCCCCCGACATTAGCCCCCAAGCGTGGCCTGAACTTCATAGGATTTCTTGATCTTGAATGTTTAGGCCGCGCTTTTCCTTATTTCGCACTTATAATTGTGCTGGATTGGCCTTGACTCGCACCTGGAGATCATCTGACTTCGTGAGCTTCTTTGTTAGAGTAGCCTGATAGCTTCAAAACTTGATGACGATCCATCTTCAAATTTTTGATGATAATATGATGTAGCCCCCAAGGATTGAGAGGATGTAACGTGATAATCGTCTCAATTCTTCTCAGAGAGTTTTGAAGGTCGTCACCTGTAACTTGATATCATGAATAAAACAATTGTTAAGATACAAGTAATTGTAATTGGTGTTGCCGTACTATAAGCAGTACATCGACCTCTCGTTAGGCCATCTGAATCCTTAAGTGGGCACTCGCGCGACTCAGTATTTCCTAGGAACATGTGTGTTCAGGGTCGAGAGCGGCCATGATAGGCAATCAAGCTCGATTGACGCCACACCCCAGTACTTTGGCCACATAATGCGAGTAGCAATCCAACTTAAGGTAAATTTGATAATTGCCAATAAGTTGGCTGTTTCAGGGTAACAAAGCCCCAAGAAACATAATGATATGGCCATGATAGGCTAAGCTATGATAAGCTTTGATTATGATGACACATAAGGTCGCGCCTTGGTGGCAACCGAGTGTTATACATAGGGTTGGATCGCGCGTAGGTGGCGATCCATGGTGATACATGGGGTCGGTCGCGCCTAGGTGGCGACCAGAAATGATACAAAGTTTACGGCCGCGCCTAGGTGGCAGCCGGTTTCTGATACAAGGGTCGATCGCGCCTGGGTGGCGATCAGATGTTGCATAGGTCGCGCCTAGGTGGCGACCAAAGTTGAAGTTCTAGCCCTGAGTGGCTGTGATGATACTCAGCTATAAAGCTGGAAAGGATGATGCTTGGCTCTATTAGCCTTTTCTTATGTATAGTACGGTCGCAGGTGTGCGACGTTCCAAGGGCGAGGTGCCTCGAGACGATCCTCGAAATCATGGCGTTCGCTGCTTTCTTCCCTTACATCCAGCAGATAGTACGACCCATTGTTTAGCTTCTTGCTGATGATGTAGGGTCCTTCCCATGGAGAGGACAGCTTATGCATTCCCTTGTGATCTTGTTTAAGTCGCAGTACTAGGTCGCCTTCTTGAAAGGTGCGGGTTTTGATGCGTCTGGCATGATAGCGTCGCAAGTCTTGTTGATATACCGCTGACCTTGATGCTGCCAAGTCTCTAACCTCTTCTAATGTGTCCACCGAGTCTTGCCGAGCTATCTCATTATCTGTCTCGATGTAAGCCGCAACTCTTGGTGAATCATGTATGATATCGCTGGGCATGACTGCTTCTGCTCCATAGACCATGAAATATGGTGTAAATCCTGTGGATCTGTTAGGGGTTGTTCTTAAGCTCCACAGTACTGCTGGCAATTCTTCCACCCAACATCCTGGAGATGCTTCGACCTTTTCAATAAGGCGCGGCTTAATTCCATGGAGAATTTCCTGGTTAGCTCGCTCAGCTTGTCCATTGCTCTGCGGGTGTGCTACTGACGTGAGGTCCAATCTTATCCCATTGTCTGCGCAAAATATCTGTGTAGCCCTTCAGAGGTGTTGCTCCCATTGTCTGTAATGATACTATGGGGGTACCCAAAGCGGAATATGACCTTCTTCAAGAACTTGACTGCTGTTTCAGCCTCGCAATCTCCCACAGGTTCTGCTTCTATCCACTTTGTGAATTTGTCCACCATGACCAGGAGGTGAGTTTTTCCGTTTGAAGACCGTCTGAAGGCCCTACCATGTCAAAACCCCATACGGCAAAAGGCCATGTGATGGGTATTGTGCGAAGTGCTTGAGCTGGCATATGATCTTGCCTAGCGTATCTTTGACATCCGTCGCACACTCTGACAATTTGCTCTGCATCTGCTAATGCTGTTAACCAGAAGAATCCATGTCGGAACGCCTTTGCCACCAAAGATCTTGACGAAGCATGATGGCCACAATCGCCTGAATGAATTTCGTGCAAGATTTTTCGTCCCTCTTCTGGTGAGACACATCTTTGGAATGCTCCTGACACGCTGCGCTTGTATAATTCGTTGTTGATGATTGTATAGGCCTTTGATCGCGTATGATTTTGCGCGCCTCAATCTCATCGTCTGGCAGCACTCCGCGACTTAAATATGCCATGTATGGCTCTGTCCATCCTGGCTGTTCATGCAGGGCTGCGACTAAAGTTGAATCGTCCTCTGGCTCTGCAATGTCAATCTCTGCTGGAGGTTTGACTGATGGATTGTGCAGTTCATCCAGGAAAACATTGGGTGGGACTGACTGTCTGTTGGATCCAAGCCGAGACAGGGCATCTGCAGCTTCGTTTTGTCTCCGATCAATATGTTCAACTTGGTATCCAGTGAAATGTCCAGCAATTCTGTCCACCTCTCTTCTATATGCAGCCATATTCGCATCCTTGCTGTCCCACGTTCCAGAGACCTGCTGTGCCACCAAGTCTGAATCGCCAAAACAGCGTATGCGACGATGTTCATCTCCTTTGCTATACGTAGACCATGAAGCAGTGCCTCGTACTCCGCCACGTTATTTGTGCAGTTGAAGTGTATCTGTAGCACATACCGCAGCTTGTCTCCCTTGGGGATGTTAGAACAACTCCAGCCCCCGAGCCTTGCAACTGTCTTGACCCATCAAAATGCATGGTCCAGTATTTGGTTTCTGCCATGCTAGGAGCGACTTGGATTTCTGTCCAATCGTTAATAAAATCTGCAAGGGCTTGCGACTTAATTGATGTGCGCGGCTCGTAGCTGATGTGATGTGGTCCCAACTCGATCGCCCACTTAGCGACTCTTCCAGTAGCTTCTCGATTACGGATGATATCTGCCAATGGTGCTGAACTAACCACAGTTATTGGATGTTCTTGGAAGTAGTGCTTCAGCTTGCGACTCGCCATGAACACTCCAAACACCAACTTCTGCCACTGTGGGTAACGCTGTTTGGAAGCTGTGAGGACTTCGCTCACGTAATATACTGGTCTCTGGACAGGGTATTCCTTTCCGGTTCTTGTCTCTCCACAACCATGACAGCGCTCACAGCGCGGGAATTTGCCGCTATGTATAGTAGCATGGCTCTTTATCCTTTGGAGCCGCCAGAACTGGAGCATTTGTCAATTGATGTTTCAAGGCTGTCAGAGCTTCGTCGGCCTCTGCGTCCCAAACGAAGGTGTCTGATTTTTTCAACAGTCTGTACAAAGGTAGTGCTTTCTCTCCCAATCTTGATATAAAGCGACTCAAAGCTGCTACGCAACCGTAAGTCGCTGCACATCTTTTATCTTTTCTGGCTTTTGGAGATCCATCACGGCCTTTATCTTGTCAGGGTTGGCCTCAATGCCTCTTTCTGATACTATGAATCCCAATAGCTTTCCTGCTGGTACTCCAAAGACGCACTTTGTGGGGTTGAGCTTCATGTTGTATTTTCTGAGATTTGTGAATGTCTCTGCCAGATCACTAATAAGATCCTGGCTAACTTGCGACTTAACCACAATATCATCCACGTAGGCGTGAACGTTGCGACCTATTTGCTCATGTAGACAATTCTGAATGCATCTTTGGTAAGTCGCACCTGCGTTCTTCAACCCAAAGGGCATGCTGACATAACAAAAAGCTCCAAAGGGTGTGATGAAGGACGTCTTTTCTTGGTCCTCCCTCTTCATCTTGATTTGATGGTAGCCTGAATAGGCGTCCAAAAAGCATAACAGCTCGCACCCAGCAGTTGAATCAATCACTTGGTCGATTCGCGGCAAAGCAAATGGATCCTTTGGACAAGCTTTGTTAAGACTGGTGTAATCAACGCACATTCGCCACGTACCGTTCTTTTTCATAACCAAACTGGGTTTGCCACCCACTCCGGATGGTATACCTCCGTGATGAATCCTGCAGCCAGCAAGCGAGCTATTTCCTCTCCTATTGCCTTTCTCTGTCATCGTGGAAACGCCGTAGTGGCTGCTTCACTGGTTTAGCCGCAGGGTTCACTTTGAGGCTATGTTCTGCTAATTCTCTTGGTACCCCTGGCATATCTGACGGCTTCCATGCGAAGATGTCCTTATTTTCCTGAGAAAAGCGACGAGGCCTTCTCCTGCTCTTCTTCCATGTGTGCTCCAATGCTGGTTTGCTTGGATGAGTCGCCAGGAACAAGATTTATCTGCTTAGTGTCCTGGGCCGCTTTGAATTTCATTGGTGGCTCGGCAGATGGCGTGGTAACCACTCATGTCTTTGGGTCCACCTGCGACTTATAACCTTTTAGCTCTTCCGCGGCACAGGCATTCTGCGAAGGCCGCATCTCCTTTTCACATTCTATCGCTTTTTCTCTATCTCCGTACACTGTGATGACCCCTTTTGGTCCTGGTATCTTCAACTGTAGGTACACGTAGCATGGCCTGGCCATAAACTTAGCAAAGGCCGTTCTTCCAAACAAGGCGTGATATGGGCTTTGGAATTTTACCACTTCGAAGCATAGGAACTCGCTTCTAAGTTCTCTTCTGTCCCAAAAGTTACCCCTAGGGTTATTTTCCCCGCTGGCGTGCGGACCTTCCTGGGACAATGCCGTGAAACACGTTGACGTGGGCTGCAGGCTGGAATCCTTGAGTCCTAGACGCTGGAACGTATCGTAGTACAAGATATTAATGCTGCTTCCTCCATCCATAAGCACTTTGGTCAGCTTGTATCCTGCACGTACGGTGCCACAACCAGCGCCAACTTGCCAGGTTCCCGTACTTGTGGCGGGTGATCGTCGCGACTCCAGGTTACTGTGTGCTGACCACCTTAACCAATTGGGTGTTGCTGGTATCACGGCGTTCACCTGCTGACTTCCGGCTCAATTTCTCTTCCCTTTTGGAGGTCGATAACTATTGTGTGATACTGCCCCGTTTGCCTGGGGTTTCGGCTGTGCTGCCCAAATTTGTGTTATGAGCCGCACTAGGGTTTCCTTCATGGAATTCCCCCCGTTGTGTTGGCTCTCTTCTTTCCACTTCTTGTAATAGTGCATTGCCTTGGTATGGTCCGCTGGCCGTCCATCACCTGTCATGAAGGTCGCATGGCCGGTTAAAACTTCTTGCATATTGATTGGACGGGAGCCGTATCCTCGACCCCTTCCACGCTGGCCTCTGAATCCTCCACGCGTATTGGCGACGAGCCCTGAGTGACCATCTTCGTTTTTGCGTTTGTTTTGATTCGCGTTGTTGTGGCTTGTTTGCTGCTGCTGGGGCTTGTTGGAGTTTTTCTTTCCTTTGGCAGCAACCTCCTCTTCTTCTCCGTCTGACGCGTCTCTGGTTTTATCTGAGCCGGCATATTTGTTAGCCGCAGCCATTACCTCGCTGAGGCTCTTGACTTTATCCTTCATGCGACCCAGCTTATGAATCAGCGGCTCAAACTTGCAGTTTTTCTCCATTACCAGGACGGCTGAGCTTGGTGGTATATTATCTGAGGAGTGTATTATTTCTGCCACCCTTTTCATCCAATGGCGACTTGACTCGCCTTCCTTCTGGACACAACGCTCGAGATCTTCTATATTGCAGAGTCGTTGCAAGTTCCTTGGAAGTTCTTAACGAAGGCATCCTTCAGTTCCTCCCAAGTATTTATAGAGTTGGGAGGCAAATTTTGCAGCCATATGTGCGCTGCACCTTCTAGCATCATGTTGAGGTACCTTGCACATATTTCCTCTGAGGCGTTCAAAATGCTCATCCCCATCTCGTAATTGTTCAGCCAGGTGGTTGGATCCATGCTGGCGTTATAGTTTGCCACCTTGCGTGGCCCTTTGAAATCTTCAGGAAAAGGTTCCATCTGATCTCTTTCAGTAAAACATGCTGGCCCTTGAGCCGAGGACAGGGTTGGGATGTGCCCGCGGATTATCTGCGGGCCGCGTTTGCATCACTGGCATATTCGCCTGCGCTTCTGCGACTTGCTCCTGCTGCCTCTGTGCGACTCCTGATATGTTCTCTGGTGGCCTGCTTTGGACGCTTCTTTCTGCTGCAATCCTGTGATTGGCTGGTACGAGGGGCAGCTGTGCTTCGGCTTCTGCCCTATTGGCTTGTTGCAGGACTGCTGTACTTAGCATCTGAATCGCGCGCCGCGCCTCAGCATTGACCGGGTCATCGCCTGTTGGTACCATCTGAGTCAAGATATTAGCCGCAGCATACATATTATCGACAGGGTTTGGTAATGGCCCTGCGGGGTGTGAAACCTCCTTGGTTGTTGCTGGGTCTCTTGATTTGTTGGTCCCTTCCTTCCGCAATGTCTGGATTCCCGTCCCGCGGCTGGAGTAGCGGGATTTCCACTGTTGGTTGAGTCGCGCGCAGTTGTGTTTGCGGGTCAACCTGTCGTTGAGTCGCAGCCACGCGGCTACTCCTTTGCCGCTCCTGTTGGATTCCTTGGTTTATCTGATCGAGCCTGCGGCGCTCTTCTTCCATCCTTCGAACCTCATACAGGAGCTCGCCTGGCGGCCTCAATTTCTTTTGCACGGAGGGCAGCGTTTCCTGATGCACCTGCTCCTCCGATCGTGTAAACCGCGACTTGCGCCGTCTCTCGATCTGGTGATAATGCGATTTCTGGTGGGCGACCCCAGCAACCTTCTTCAAAGGCAGGTACAATGGACCCAAATTCTTGCGAGTCCATGCTTTCCATGGATTCTTCCCCATCATCGGCGACTTCTTCTACTGAGTCGTCTTCTTGGACCGAGCTAATGGACCTGCCCCGATGAAGCCAACGAAGATGTTGATGGATCCAAACGGGATGACCTGGCCGGTCTCCAAGTAATCTGCTTCCGGCCCCCAGCTTGAATCGTCGACGAGCGGTGTGCCATTGACCGTGATGATACGGCCAACAACAAGATCAACAGCTCCTTTCATTGATCCTGCGCGGAACGTGACGCTCTTGACCGCAGGCCCCACGGTGGGCGCCAACTGTCGTGGGTTTGTCACGTCAGGTGTTATAGATGACTTCGTAGGTGTGGGATTACGCGAGTCAAGCATCTCCGAGCTTGGGATCGCAGGAACAAAGATCAACACAGATTTACCCAGGTTCGGCCCCCTCAATGTGAGGTAAAAGACATACTTCCTGCCTACCCTAGATTGGTATTGATATGATAATCAAGGTGTTACAATGGAGGCGATCCGATCTGGTACTCGCCGTATGAGCTAGGGTTTAAGGGCTTGACCCTCTAAGTCCTGCGAGTCCTCTTTATATACACAGAGGCTCGTCAGGTTACAAGAGTTCTACACGAAGCCTGATTATTTTTCTTGTCTTCCAAGGCAAGTTTGCACCGACCTTCTGGAGCTTTCCTTCATCGAGTCACGATGCGAGATTGGCCCATCTTTCTCGTGGCCCAACAATGATAGCGCAACCTTAAGTTGCTGATTGTTAAATTCGAATAAGTCGCGGGTTATCATT